>CM050171.1:36148081-36245581 GCA_027410445.1 Discoglossus pictus
AAATACCACCCAAAAAAAAATAAAGGGAACATGCTTATGTGTTGATGTTATATTTAGTCAGACATTAATTTAAGATTAATACATATTCATTGATTCTTATTTAAAGACTAACAGTAATATTGAGTGTATGTTTATAATCTATGCTTTCATATGTGTGTTCATGCTGATTTATTGATATATTTATTTCATGTTTTTAATCTATGCAAAAATAGGTATGTTAAGCCTCATTGATTAATACAGATGAAGTAACATATTATACATTAATTTTACTATTTTGTATAATTGCAGTGAACTCTACGTGAATGACCAGAGATAGTGACGTTTGCACACATTGAACATCATATGGATAATTTGGACAGGTACAGAATTTTAATTATAATACTACGGCAAAATATTTAAAAAATATGAGGTTTTTAATGTAGCCAAATATATGTCTGTTGATGTTCATTTAATGATATTGATGAAGCAAAAGTTTAAAAATATTATCTATTTGATTTTACAGTTTATTCGGATCTGCAAGGGAATAAACCGACAGTGTGACGTTTGCAGCCTTTGAACAACATCAACATCATCCTCACAGGTATAAAATGTTATTTTGTAGTGATGCATAGAAAAAGGCTATGTATTATATATTTGGTGAAAATTGAAATTTATTGAAAATGGATAGTACTTATTGAGTCATTAATTTATGATATTTAGTCAAAACTTTAAAAAAGTTGAAAAGACGATACTAATTAATAATAATATTTAAAGAAAATAAGAAGCTTACAACACTTGCAAAAAAAAAAAGGATGGTATGCTGTGAATTCAATCAAGAATGAATGTCATTGAAGGATTAATAATATAAAAATGGATATGTGCCGCTATTTCCGATTTCATATATGTCAATAAAATACTTTGAAAAATTGTTTCATTTCTTTCAGACTAAAGTGCAACAATTCAAAATGTTTAATTAGTTTATTCATCTACTTTATTCTAAAAGTACAAAAAGGAAAAAAAAATTATATAAAACAAAGAACAAACAATAATTACATCTCTATTTAAAATTACAGATTAAAATGGCTGACAATGGAGAAGACAAAATTGAACGCAAAAGAAGATTGGCAAGGGAAAGGAAGCAAAGGTGGAGAGATGCTCAGACACCGGAAACTTCACAACGCTTGCGAGAAGAAGATCGACAGAGAGTTTTAAATAAAAGAAAGATGAGTAAGAAAGCCGCAAGTGAGTGTGTTGGGGCTTCCAAGAAACATAAAAGTAAACAAAAACATCTCTGAGAACCATTGTCCAATGATTCTAATTTGCAGAATAATTTAAATGTAGACACACAAGAAAAAAATGTACATATAGAAAGTGGGTCTGATATTTATGTTGAAGAAATGCATGATAATGTGTTTACTACTGCAGTACAAGTAGATACTCATTATTGTGGGTTACTTAATGTGGTTTGTCAGTTTTGTGGGGCCTATCATTTTATAAAGGAAAGACCTACTGACGGAAATTTAATTAGTTGCTGTCAGAAAGTAAGGTGAAACTTCCACTAAGACACCCATTTCCATATTATTTAGAATGCATTATGAGTGATCCAACATTTCCAAATTATAATAATTTCAAACAAAACATAAGGTCTTATAACAGTGCAATTTCATTTGCTTCAATGGGTGCAACATTAGCAGAAAATGTACCAGGACATGGTCCTTATTGTTTCAGAGTTCAAGGTCAAATATACCACCGAACTTCACATTTACACCCACAAGAAGGACAGCAAAGGAAATTTGCACAGTTATATGTGTTAGATACGATGGAAGCTGTGGAACAAAGAATGACACTTCCAGAAAATAGACAGTGTTTGCGCAAAGTCTTTGAACAGCTGGAAAAAATTATGGAAAAAAACCCATATAGTCAAGCATACAAACAATTAGCACAGCTTGAAAAAGAACAACAGGAACATGCTGAAAGACATCAATTGCCTACACCAAGAGTCAATATGGTGTTAAAAAGAGATTGCAACACTGATCAAAGAAGATATAATTTACCTACTGTAAATGAGGTTGCCATGGTGTTTAAAAATGAAGACGGTGAACCACCTTTTCAGCGGGATATTAGAATATATCCACGCAATGAAGAACAACCATTTATCAACATCAATATATTAAGCTGTAATTTAGATCCAATGACATATCCCATTTTCTTTCCAAATGGGGAACCAGGATGGGAACCAAAATTACAATTGGAAAGTTATCCCAATACTAAACTTCTTATTAGATCTAATATTTCCATGCTGGAATATAAAGTGGCACAAACTGCTATCCGTGATTGTTTTAATCCAATTTTACATGGAGGAAAACTCACTCAACAATGGATTATTGATTCATATTTACAAGTTGAAGCCAATAATCTAAATTTTATTAAATATCAACAAAATAAATTACGAGTAGAACAGTATTGTGGATTAATGGATTATGTGGCAGATTTAGCTTCCAACAGAGACATTCCAGCTGGAAGAGCAATTATTTTGCCACCCTCTTTCCAAGGATCTCCTCGCAATATGCGAGAAAGGTATAATGATGCCATGGCTATTGTTACAAAATTTGGAAAACCAGATTTATTTATTACATTCACGTGTAATCCACAATGGCCAGAGATCAAGGAAAATTTGAATCTGGGACAAACTACTTCTGACCGACCAGATTTAGTGGCAAGAGTATTTAAAATCAAACTCAATTCATTAATTCATGATATCACTAAAGCACAGTTATTTGGACAATGTGTGGCTTTTGTTTACACCATTGAATTTCAAAAAAGAGGATTGCCACATGCTCACATACTTTTAATACTGCAGGAAAAAGACAAGTTGAACACTGCAGAGAGAGTGGATTCAGTAATTTCTGCACAATTGCCAGACCAAGAAAAATATAAAAAACTTTGGGAGATTGTTACACATAGAATGATTCATGGCCCATGTGGAGAGATGAATCCGAATTCACCATGTATGGAAAATAAAAAATGTACTAAAGAATTTCCAAAACAATTTCAAATGCAAACTTATGCAAATTGTGATGGATATCCTTTGTATAAAAGAACACAAGGCCAAACAGCTATTATACGAGGCCAAAAGGTTGATAATAGATTTGTCGCTCCATACAATCCACATTTGCTCATTAAGTACAATGCACACATCAATGTGGAAGCTTGCACTTCGATTAAATCAATTAAGTATGTGTATAAATATATATACAAAGGATATGATGCAGCTACTGTTGTACAAGGTGCTGGAAATGAAAACGAAAATCCAATTTTACATGATGAACTATCAAATTATTTAGATGCTCGGTATGTGAGTGCTCCTGAAGCAATGTGGCGCCTTTTGAAATTTGAGATGCATGATCGGTCACATGCTATCTATCATTTAGCTGTACATTTGCCTCAAAGTCAGTTGGTTTGCTTTACTCAAGGAAATGAAAGAACTGCATTATATCAAAGTGAAGACAGAGATACTACGCTTACTGCAAGGTTTAAATTAAACTGTCGGGATACGCAGGCCAGACAATTTTTATACATAGAGATACCATATCACTATGTATTTGTAAATGGTCTATGGCGACAACGAAGAAGAGAAACACATAAAATCATACCAAGCATTTATACCGTCAGTCCAAGGGACATTGAACGTTTCAGCTTAAGATTACTTCCGCTACATGTTCCCGGTGCACAGAGTTTTGAGCATTTACGTACAGTGAATGACATAGTTTATGAGACATTCCTATTAGCTGCAAGACATCAAAATTTCATAGCTGATGATACAGAATGATAGAGGTGTCTGGAAGAAGCAGCACTGTGTCAAATGCCTAAGCAAATGAGACAACAATTTGCATTCATTTGTATATTTTGCAATGTACCTGATGCTTTCACTTTGTGGGAAACATTTAAATTAAACATGTCAGAAGATTTCTTAAAACGTTACAGAGAACCAATAGCTCTGTTAAAAACATTGATGGAAATCCAAGAAATATTGTTGGCTCATGGATTAAATTGTGCAAGTTTTAATTTACCAGATCCAGGACTTATAGATGACATCAATTTTGATGATTATGACACTGAGCTTCAAAAACAAAAAACCCAAGAAAAACTGGCAACTTTAAATAATTTACAGTTAGAAGCATTTCATGCCATCACAAATGCTACAGATGATGAAATGGTCAAAGACCGGTATTTCTATCTAGACGGACCAGGTGGATCAGGAAAAACTTATCTGTACAATTGTTTGATGAGTTATATTCGATCACAGGGTCAGATAGCTATGCCATTTGAAACAACTGGAATTGCTGCACTTTTGTTAGATGGTGGTAGAACTGTGCATAGTAGATTTAAGCTGCCAGTTCCCATTTTGGAAACATCAGTGTCAGATATTCGACTCCATTCCATACAAGCAAAAAAATTCGAACTAACTAAACTAATTATCATAGACGAGGCAACAATGATGTCATGTCATGCACTGCAATGTATTGACAGATTCTTAAAAGAAGTAATGGATAATAAGTTGCCATTTGGTGGAAAGGTGATGCTGTTACGAGGCGATTTTAGGGAAACATTACCTGTTGTGCCACACGGAAATAGAACAGAGATCATTGAAACATGTATCAAGACCAGTAAACTGTGGCAAATATTTACACATCTCAAATTAGAATTAAATATGAGATCTGAAGGCCAAAATGAATTCAATGACTGGCTCATTAAAATCGGAGATGGAAAACATCCAGAAATACAGCATTTACCAAATGATACCATTGAAATTCCATCAGAAATGGTTTGCAATGAATCACTCATATCAGCCATATTTCTAAACACTCTTAATAATGAGGATTACACAGACATTGCAAACAAAGTAATATTAACATCAAAAAATATCAATGCCTTGAATGTAAATAACAAAATTTTAAAATACATCAATGCACCACAAAAGAATTATTACAGTGCAGATTCTATTCTGTCAGATGATAAAGACAGTGAATCGAATTTTAGTATCGAATTTATTAATTCGTTAACACCATCTGGAATGCCCCCACATATTTTACAATTGAAAAAAGGCGCAATTGTTATGTTATTGCGAAATATGAATCCAAAAAAAGGACTTTGTAATGGGACTAGATTAATTGTGCATGAGTTAAAAGATCATTTTATACATGCAGAAATTATAACTGGTACCCATAAAGGTGAACAAGTTTTTATACCAAGAATTGATTTAGCTCCAAGTGAGAGTGGTTTGCCCTTTGTCCTTCAACGGAGACAATTTCCAGTTATAATGGCAATTGCTATGACCATCAATAAATCCCAAAGACAAACTTTTAAGTCAGTTAGGATTTTTTTAAAGGAACCAGTTTTTGCACATGGACAACTCTATGTGGCTTTTTCAAGGTGCACTAATCCAAAAGAAATTAAAGTGCATGTTGAAGAAAACTAAACTCAAGGTCATTTATTGGACGATGGATGTGTTTACACCAAAAACATTGTCTACTATGAGGTGTTGGAAAGATTGAGGACAATGGTTTCATTTTAAATGCCAACATTTTATGGGACTCAATATGATTGCACAAAAAAAACATTTCACGTAAAACATTCAAAGAATGGACAAAAAAAAAAACATAGAGAACAGTGGTTTGACTTCCAGTACAAAATGTAAGTACTCTGGGACTCTTTAAATACGAGAACACTATTTCACTTATGAAAATCTATGTGATATTTGCATAATGGACAAACTGAAAAAAAAACAAAAAGCACAACAGTTAAATATCCTTAAACAGATTGGAATGGGTTCAACGTTTTAGATTTACATGATTGGCCCCACAAAACAATTAACTGACTTTTTCAGGTTTACAAGAGTTAAATGTTATTGTTTGATGTTAAAATTTCAGGTGTTAAATATGTGTTTTTGGAACTTTGAAAAAAGTTTGGTAAATATATATGTGGTATAGTCAAATATGTATTGTTAGTATAAAGTTTAACTATTTTAAGAATAATTGGAAATGTATTATTTAAAGACAAAGTATTGATTCAGGGAGAAATACGATCGCCAGTTAATGGGGTCAGGAAGGAATTAATTTGTTTCCCGCTGATACAATTGGACAAGTTTCAATAGAGGGTTTTTATTGTTTGCCTTCCTCTGGATTCAATGCTAATTTAGTTTAACAAGAGTTTAAAAAATATGTTACAAATGATAAAAAGCATGTTATTGTTAAAACTATTTACTTAATCTAAGTTAATATAGTCTGCAGTTACTCAGTGATAAATATGTATTGAAAAGTGTTAGTATTGTTAACAAAATGGTGAACAAATGTTTCATATACAAGATGCATGTTACAAAGTTTAATGTTTGTGAAATATTAGTTGAAAGTTAAAAAAATAAAAAGTTAAAAAAATTAATGTGTTTTTATTTTTATAAAAAAAAAAAAAAAAGGGACAAATGTAGGTGACTCATTTTGTGTTGAAAACAAATTTCACAACATTTAATTTTTATTGACCGTCATTTTTTGACTGGCAAGTCGCTAGTGCATAAATAATAATGTTATATTAGTTCCTTGAGTACACTCAGGGATCATTATCTGGCCCAGGTTGTAAAAAGAACCTATTAGAAATGAGGCGATCTTGGATTTAGTTATCACAAATCATATTTGTATGGTAAAATGTTGAAAATGTCTCATTTGAAATTGAATAAAAAAAAAAAAAAAAGTGTGCAACAAAAACTCTTAATTTTAAAAAGGGCTGTTTTTAAAAGTCTAAGGACAGCAATACAAAGTATAGACTTAGACAAATAACTGATGGGTAAAAATACTGAGCAATGTGGCTTAAAGATCAAGTTTCAGAGTAAAAAACAGGCATTTCAAATTAAACAAACAAGAGGGGACAGAGACTGCTTTACGCGAGTACAAGGAAAATCAACAAGGCTTGCAAAAGGGCTATTAGACTGGCTAAAATCAAAAATGAAAAGATAGTTGAAAAGGAGAGTAAGACCAACCCTAAAATATTTTTTTAAATAGATTAATGGGAAGAAGGCCAGGAACATTACAATGTTACACAGGCTATTATATCTAATTTCTCAAGATTTACTCAATACAGAGTCTTTACCAGATGACTGGAGAAAGGCAGAGATGATATCTATATTTAAGAAAGGAACAAGAGCAAATCCGAGGAATTATAGACCTATAAGCCTCACATCTGTATTCAGAATGCTTTTATAAGCATTAATAAGGGATAATATACAAGAATATGTCTATTTGAGGGATAGGACATGTCACACAAATCTAATTGGCTCCTATGAGAAGGTTAGTAGGAACTTGGACCAAGGAAACTCAGTGGATGTAGTATTTTTGGATTTTGAACAGGCATTTGATACAGTGCCACATGGAAGACTATTGTGCAAACGAAGGGATACAGAAATTGCAGTAAATATCTGCTCATGGATCAAGAGCTGGCTAAAAGACAGGAAACAAAGGGTTGTGGTAAATGGAACATACTCTTATTCGACTAATGTGGTAAGTGGGGTTCATCAGGGTTCAGTATTGGGCCATCTCCTTTTTAACATATTTATTAAGGACTTAGCAGTAGGACTGGAATGTAAAGTAGTGTCTCCTTTTTTGCCGATGACACAAAGTTGTGCAAGGTAATTAAAATCAGATAGGGATGTACTTTCCCTCCAAAGGACATCTAAATGGCAGATGAGATTTAATACGAATAAATGTAAAGTTATGCATCTGGGAAGGAAAAGTAGCCATGCAATTTATAATCTTAATGGAGCAAATCTAGGGGTATCAGATATTGAAAGGAATTTGGGAGTGCATGTGGACAACCGCCTAGGTAACAGTGCTCAATGCCAAGCTGCAGCTGTAAAGGCAAATACAATATTAGCATGTATCGAGAAGGGTATAGAAGCAAGGGAAGCAAATATAATTCTGCAACTATACAAATCCCTAGTATGCCCTAAATTAGAATATGGAGTACAATTTTGGCCACAACTTCATACAAAGTACATTTTAGAATAGAAACAAGTACAGAGAAGGGCAACAAAACTAATAAGGGGAATGGAGGGGCTACGTTATGAAGAAAGACTAACCAGGGGCTATGATAACCCTATATAAAAACATCCAGGGTCAGTATAAAGATTTGTCAAGTGAGCTTTTTGTGCCAAGAGGTTTTCAACTGACAAGAGGACATCCCTTGAGGTTAGAAGTAAAAATATTTCACCTTAAAGAAAGAAAAGGGTTCTTCACAGTAAGGGTGCTTAATCTGTGGAATTCTCTTCCAAAGGAGGTGGTGACAGTGGATTCGATGGATAACTTTAAAAAGGAATTGAATATATTCTTAAATGAAAAGGGCATACAGGGTTATCCTAATTAATTAGAGAGACAGTATTGATTCAGGAAAGAATCCGATCGCCAGTTTTTTTTCCCCTTTTGAGACGATTGGCAACGTTTCAATGTTTTTTTTTTTTCGTGTTGGTCTTTCACTGGATCAATTTACAACTAATTCGCATATTGCAGATCAGAGGAGATCTTAAAAGGTTGAACTTGATGGACTGAAAGTCTTTTTTCATGCTCAAATACTATGTAACTATATGCATGACTTCTATGATGAATTAAAAATGTGCCAACTTATTTCAACTATCAATTATAAATTGAATGTTTACCAATAACTTTAAATAATGTTCAATCTTCTGCAGATTCTTACATTTTATGAATAAAAAAATCAAAAAATGAACTTAAAGAGCCAAGGAAGGTTTCTGCATTATACAGAGTTTGTCATATATCTATGCATCTGTTTATATCAGTTTACTATTATTTACCTTATTTTATTAAGAGATAATCTCTATTTTTACTGCCTAAATTAAACATACAAATAGTCTCTCCTCAAGTCTGCCCTCTACAGCCTAAGCAGATATGGATGCAGTAGTACTGTGCAGTGGCCCATACAAACCAATCTGTGACCATCTCTCAGCAACCTACTTGATAGGCTAGGACATCCATTCCTACAGAGTCTGTGTCTACATATACTGCAGTGGGCAGATGAATACAGGGACTATATGTTGGATTTTACGCAGTAAAAAAAAAAAAAAACACAGCTTAAAAGAACATCTTTATAAAAAATAAAAAAAATAAGTGCAGAAAAGTAAATAGATACACAGGTATATTGTATACCTAGTAAATTCCAGAAACCTGCCATGTCCCTAGGAGTTTAATACTCGGCTGCTTACCCCTGACCATGTCCCACTCTCTAGTCCCCCAAAATACATTCTACAGAAGGGTAAACATTAAAGGTGCATCATATTTTAAGAGTATAAGTTTCCCTCTTTGGCCAAGTGACATGTTGGGAGGTTACATAGTTTCAAAGTTACAAATTAATTAAGATTGAAAAAAGACTTTCAGTCCATCAAGTTGAGCCTTTTAAGATCTCCTCTGATCTGCAATATGCAGATTAGTTATTAATTAATTTGTTGTTCAATAATAGTATAGTATTTGAGGTTGAATAAAGACTGTTAGTCCATCAAGTTCAACCTTTTTAGATCTCTCTTGATCTTATTAATAATATGTGGACTATTTGTTGTTAATTGATCCAGAGGAAGGCAAACAAAAAAAAAACCCATTGAAACTTTGCCAATTGTCTCATAAGGGAAAAAAAAAAGCTAAATTCCTTCCTGACCCCAGAAACTGGCGATCAAATTTCTCCCTGGATCAATATTCCTTCGCTAGTTATCTAGGATAACCTTGAATGCCCTCTTTATTCAAAAATATATATAACCCATTTTTGAAGTTATGTATCGAAGTCGCTGTCACCACCTCCTTTGGTAGAGAATTCCACAGATTAACCACCCTAACTGGGAAGAACCCTTTTTTTTTGTTTAAGGTGAAATCTTTTTACTTCTAACCTCAAGGGATGTCCTCTTGTCAGTTCAAAATCTCTTGCTACAAAAAGTTCACTTGACAAAGCCTTATATTGACCCTGGATGTATTTAAATAAGGTAATCCTATCCCCTCGTAGACGCCTTTTTTTCTAGCGAAAATAAGTTTAATTTGGTTAGTCTTTCTTCATAACTTAGCCCCTCCATTCCCCTTATTAGTTTTGTTGCCCTTCTATGTACTTTGTCCAGCTCTAAAATGTCCTTTTTATGAAGTGGTGCCCAAAATTGTACCCGATATTCCAAATTCGGGCGTACTAGGGATTTGTATAGTGGTAGAATTATATTTGCTTCCCTTGCATCTACCCTTCTTAATACATGCTAATATTTTACTTGCCTTTGCAGCTGCTGCTTGGCTTTGAGCACTGCTACCTAGGTGGTTGTCCACTAGTACTCCCAAATCCCTTTCAACATCTGATACCCCTGGATTTGCTCCATTAAGATTATAAAATTGCATGGATATTTTTCCTTCCCAAATAAATAACCTTACATTTATTTGTAATAAATCTCATCTGCCATTTAGCCACCCATTTCCCTAATTTATGAAAATCCCTTTGTAGGGAAAGTACATCATTATCTGATTTAAATTACCTTGCACAACTTTGTGTCATCAGAAAAAATGGAGACACTACTTTCGAGTACTACTTCTACGTCATTAAGAAATATGTTAAAAAGGAGAGGACCTAATACTGAACCTTGAAGAACCCCACTTACCACATTAGTCCAATCGGAGTATGTTCCATTTACAACAACCCTTTGCTTCCTGTCTTTTAGCCAGCTCTAGATCCATTAGCAGATATTTACTGCAATTCCTGTATCCCTTAGTTTGCTCAAAAGTCTCCCACTGTTTCAAAACCCTTTGCAAAATCCAAAAAGACTGCATCCACTGAGTTGCCCTGATCCAAGTTCCTACTAACCTCCTCATAGAAACTAATTAGATTGGTCTGACATGACCGATCCTTCATAAATCAGTGTTGACTGCTACCTATGATCTTGTTCAAATAGACATATGTTTGTATTCTGTCCCTTATTAACCCTTCTAAAAGCTTCCCAACTACAGATGTGAGGCTCACTTGTCTACTAGTCTAGACACCCCTGTTAAAACGTCAGGTTTCTGTGCTATAAAAAAATGACACAAAGATAAATCATTTCAGAACTTTTTCCACATTTAATGTGACCTATAAACTGTACAACTCAATTGAAAAACAAACTGAAATCTTTTAGGTAGAGGGAAGAAAAAATATAAAAATAATATGGTAATATGCACACCGTTAAACTAATACTTTGTTGAAGCACCTTTTGATTTTATTACAGCACTCAGTCTTTTTGGGTATGAGTCTATCAGCATGGCACATTTTGACTTGGCAAGATTTGCCCACTCTGCAAAAACACTCCAAATCTGTCAGATTGCGAGGGCATCTCCTGTTCACAGCACTCTTCAGATCACCCCACAGATTTTCAATCGGATTCAGGTCTGGGCTCTGGCTGGGCCATTCCAAAACTTTAATCTTCTTCTGGTGAAGCAATTCCTTTGTTGATTTGGATGTATGCTTTGGGTCGTTGTCATGCTGAAAGATGAAGTTCCTCTTCATGTTCAGCTTTCTAGCAGAAGCTTGAAGGTTTTGTGCCAATATTGACTGGTATTTGGAACTGTTCATAATTCCCTCTATCTTAACTAAGGCCCCAGTTCCAGCTGAAGAAAAACAGCCCAAAGCATGATGCTGCCACCACCATGCTTCACTGTGGGTATGGTGTTCTTTTGGTGATGTGCAGAGTTGTTTTTGCGCCAAACATATCTTTTGGAATTATGGCCAAAAAGTTCAACCTTGGTTTCATCAGACCATTACACCTTTTCCCACATGCTTTTGGGAGACTTCAGATGTGCTTTTGCAAAATGTAGACTGGCTTGGATATTTTTCTTCGTAAGAAAAGGCTTTCGTCTTGCCATTCTACCCCATAGCCCAGACATATGAAGAATACCGGAGATTGTTGTCACATGTACCACACAGCCAATACTTGCCAGATATTCCTGCAGCTCCTTTAATGTTGCTGTAGGCCTCTTGGTAGCCTCCCAGACCAGTTTTCTTCTCATATTTTCAGCAATTTTGGAGGGAGCTCCAGTTCTTGGTAATGTCACTGTTGTGCCATATTTTCTCCACTTGATGAGGACTGTCTTCACTGTGTTCCATGGTATATTTAATGCCTTGGAAATTCTTTTGTACCCTTCTCCTGACTGATACCTTTTAATTATGAGATCCCTCTGATGCTTTGGAAGCTCTCTGCGGACCATGGTTTTTGCTGTTGGATGCGACTAAGAACATTTCAGGAAAGACCAACTAGAGCAGCTGAACTTTATTTGGGGTTAATCAGAGGCACTTTAAATGATGGCAGGTGTATGCTGACTCCTGTTTAACACAATTTGGAATGTGATTGCTTAATTCTGAACACAGCTACATCCCCAGTTATAAGAGGGTGTGCAGACTTATGCAACCACATTATTTTTCTTTTTTTGTTTTCTTCCCTCCACCTAAAAGATTTCATTTTGTTTTTCAATTGAGTTGTACAGTTTATAGGTTGCATTAAAAGGTGGAAAAAGTTCTGAAATTATTTATCTTGGTCTCATTTTTATACAGCACAAAAACCTGACATTTTAACAGGGTTGTGTAGACTTTTTATATTTACTGTAGGTATCACCTTTGCTTTTCTCCAGTCATCTGGTAGAGACCCTGTGGTGAGTGAGTCTTGAAAGATTAGACATAATGGTTTGGCTATTACAGAACCAGGCTCCCTCAGTATCCTTGGATGTATTCCATCAGGACCTGGGGCTTCATTAACATTTATTTTCTCCAATTTCTTTTGGATATCTGGTTCCTGCGTTAACCAGATATTTAGTGATGTTAGTGTAGCCCCTTTTTTTTTTCTGTGTCCCAACCACTGGTACCTACCTTGTGTATACTGACGAAAATAACCTATTTAGCTCATCTGCCTTTTCCTGGTCACTAATTATCAGACGGCCTGTGTAACATTGTAATGTTCGTATAGCTTCCTTCCTCGGCTTCTTCCCATTGATATATTTAAAAATTATTTTAGGGTTAGTCTTGCTTTCCTTTGCAACTGACTTCTCATTTTCTATTTTAGTCAGTCTAATAGCCCTTTTACAGGCCTTGTTCATTTCCTTATAGTCACATAAAGCTGCCTCTGTTCCCTCCTTCTTGTATAATTTAAATGCATATTTCTTTTTCCTTATGATCTATAAGTCATTGTTAAGCCACATGGGATATGATTTACTTCTATTCATTTTATTTCCCCATGGTACATGCCGATGAGTATGTTTATTTAGTAAGGATTTGAATGTTGTCCATTTATTTTCAGTATTTTTCCCTGTAAGTTCTTTGTCCCAGTCTATATGTTGTATTGCTGCCCTTAGCCCGTTAAAATTAACCCTTTTAAAATTTAGAGTTTTTGTTGGCCCCTTACAACTCTGTTTTTTGTATTCAATCTCAGATGAGACTGTGTTGTGATCACTGTTCCTCAAGGGTTCCCCTATTTTAACATTTGATATTATGTCAATATTACTTGTGATGACTAAATCCTAGATGACCTCATTTCTAAAAGGTTCTTGTATTACCTGGGGCAGATAATGATCCTTGAGTGTACTCAAGAACCGGCTCCCCTTAGCTGAGCTGCTGGTCTCATTTATCCAGTTTATTTCAGGGTAATTAAAGTCTCCCAGAATCAGGCTTAGCTGCATTTCCAATCTGTAGCAATAATTGTATTTCCTCACTTTCAATTATATTTTGGGGTTTATAGCATACTCCCACCAATATGTGTTTAGAATTAGCTCCTCCACTAGCTCAACCTACAAAGATTCAATGTTGCCGTTAGTTCCAGCATAAATATCATCTCTGATTATAGGCTTTAATTCAGGCTTAACATACAGACAAATCCCTCCTCCTCCTCTTTTACCATTTCCCCTATCTTTCCTAAATAGGTTATAACCATCCAGATTAACAGTCCCGTCATGAGATTCATCCCACCATGTTTCAATAATGCCTATTAAGCCCCATTTTTCTTGTACTGCTAATAATTCTACCTCACCCATTTTCCCAGGCAAACTTCTTGCATTAGCAAGCATACACTTTATGTTGCTATGGCTCTGCCGTTGTGAAGTGCTTCCCACTGTATTTGAGGTCCCTATTAATACCTCCCTACTGTCTGTTGTAACCCTCCCACATAGTTACTATGTAACTATGTATTGTAACCCTCCCCCTTCTCCTCCCCCATGGGTAACTAATTAATTCCTTTCCCTCTCTACCCTTTTTACCCCAATATTTCTATATAGTCCCTCCCCCTACCAACAAGTTAAAAACTCCCCCAGCCGTTCTACCAGCCTATCCCCTAGCACAAACACTCCCTCGTCACTGAGGTGCAATCCATCCCTGCTATAGAGATTGTACCCAAGTGAGAAGTCAGCCCAGTGCTCTAAAAACCCAAAAGCCTCTGCACTTCACCACTTTATTTGCCACGCATTAACCTCCCTAAGCTCCTTCGTTCTCCCTGGGCTAGTACGTGGCACTGGTAGTATCTCAGAAAATACTACCTTGGAGGTCCTTGCATTAAGCTTATTCTCTAGTTCTTTAAAAACATTCTTCAGGACACTCCATCTTCCACTAACTGTCATTGGTACCAATATGTACCAAGACCGCAGGTTCATTACCAGCCCCTCCCAATAATTTATCCACAACATGCCGAACACCCAGGAGACAGCAAACTGTTCGATTGCTGGGATCTAGTTGACAAATCATCCTGTCTACCTTCCTAATAATAGAGTCCCCTACCATCAAAACCTGTCTGTTGCTCTGCCTATTCTTCCCTCCCACTCCTCCAGCTTTTAGAGGGAACAGCTCTATCTGGCATTGCCATTCCTGAATGGACATCCCCAACAGTTTCACTCAATCCGGCAAATCTGTTGGTGTTTGCCAACTCAGAAAAGGCCTGCCTCCTCCTGTTCCCTCCGATTCCCCTTCTAACTGTAACCCAGTTACCTCCCTGGACATCCTCACTAGCCCCAGCTCCACCCTCCATGCTAGGCCCAGCTAAACTGTGCTCCGAGAGCACCAACCCCTTTTCCAGTGGAGCAATATCACTAAGTGCTGCAATTCTCCTCTCCAGATCTCCAATTTGAGCTTCCAGAGAAGCAACATGCTCACACCTCTCACAGAGGTATGGACCCTGGATCATCTGTTATATATATGGCATTCAGCAAAATCCACAGGTTTATTTAGTGTCCTTTTTTTTTTTTTTTTTAAAGGGCCACTGTAGCCTAACAAATTCTGTAATGTATTTAATAGAACACGTTTTATACATTATAAAAAAAAACAAATTTGCCTGTCAAATAGATTATATTAGTTAAAAAAAAATGCAGCAGTAAGGCATTACAGAAAAATATATAAATGTGTTTGATCCACGTTTAAAGCTTTATTTAATTTAAAAGAGAATTGGTTCTGATATGCTAACGGGCAGCTTAGAGTGTTTGATAAGGGTGGGAGAGGGCTCTAACTGCCAGATAACATTGTGGGCTTAAGTTTGACTACTACAGATACAGATAAACGCAGTCTAATCCTAATAAGAACATCAAAGCAGCCAATTAATTTGTTAACTGCCGATTTGCATATAAATGCAGCAGCAACAACATGGGATTTCCCAGGATTGATGAACTTTAAAAAAAAAAACTCACTTTACATTGCGACATGTATTTTTTTTCTACATGCTTTAAGAATAACCCCCCCAAAAAAAAGACTTACTTTTGAGGTGACAGCACGAGTGACATAAGAGGAAGTGTAAACAAAGACTCAGAAAGCCTGCAAATTAATCCTCATTATCTGATCTACATTCACATCAGAACATCCACAATCGCCCCTCTATATACTGTAACGGTCAGGACCAAGGATGAGAAAACAATCCCATTGGCTTTAATTTAATTTTTTAAACTATAGAACACTTATTTTTCATGCAAAAATACCATTTTACAATGTTTAAAATATGATCTTTTAGACTTTTTTGCACTACTGTGGTTCTTTAAACACAGTAAGGAGTATAAGGGGAGCATGACTTGAAAAACAGACCAAGAGAGCAGGGATTAGTGCGCTGGCAGACACCTATGGCAGGTTAGAACTAGCCTAATGCTCCCTAAGCCGGCCTTGTACGGAGAGGCGTCCCCCATCCATCCAGTGCCAGGTCCATGCTCAGCCACCTCGCCTGGCAACACAGGGATTAAGACAGCTCTACTTAAAACATCACTACTTCTACAATACAACATACCGAGATCGGCTCTATTCATAACTGACAAGAGACCAACTGTCCTAATTCCCATCCTGTCAATAAAATTATATTTCCATGTGCAAAGTGTTGAAATCCAACACCTAGAGCAAATGCACAGAACACTGCAAGAAAATGGAAAATAATATAACATATAATGAAGTGGAATTCTATAATGGGAGGTGGGCAGGGGATTTTAGAGATGGAGAGGGTCTTTGGAGGCCGTCTATAAAACGGGAAACATTTTCGATTAATGCATTGGATTTGCCTCTGGGTTACTTTACAGGGCCCCTTCAGGATCGCTACATTGTTGTGGTGTCTATACCATGTAGGGTCACTAAAGATGGTCAAGCTCAGACAAAATGTCGGACAAATCCTGGTCCACTGGAGAATGAACTGGTAACCCACTCCAGTATCTCTACCTTATGGATAAGCAAAACCAGAGACACCGATAGATTGTGCCCGGCATGCTGTGCTCAATAGGTAACAGAGAGTTGGACAAGACTAGACGACTAAAAACATACTCTGCACCCCCAAAATCAAGTTGCTTTTTTAGGTTATTCCTAATAATAACTATTTGTTCACTGTATTATCCATGTTTAATTTGAGATTTTCAGTGCTGTTTATTAATATTGTGTATCACTTTATTATTCAAAAGTGCACCTCACAAACCTACAAAGCACCACTATATGCTATAAAAAAGCCTCACAAACAATGCTGAATTTTGCTGGAATTATTTATTGCACAGAACAATGGCTAATACAATGGAAAGTCTGTTTTCACTGCTCGTTTACATTACAACTACAAGTTGGTTTCAATGACAGTGTCCCTTTAAGAGTTTCGAAGAGCTGCACTTGATAAAAAATGTAATCTTTATATATATTTTATGCAGTCCGGGCCTTCCATCCTCCTATATACGAACTTATCTTTCTTGCTGAGTAGGTGGGAAACTTGGACATTAACATCCTTATTAAATTGCGATTAGGAATAAGCACATAGCATATTTTTTTACAGAAGTTTTTAGTTAGTGAACTTCTATCCAAAAGCAAGGTCTTAACGAACTAAAAAATTCTGTAAAAAAAAAAAAAAAAAAAACGCTCTATGCTTATATAGAGCCCTTTAGAATTGGCCAAATCTCAATTTAATAAGGCTATATAGGTATATCTAGGTTTCCCTGTTCTTACCTTTTTCTAATATAAAGATCCACACAGCAATGTCTGAGCTCCTCCTTGCTTCCTTGTGCAGGGAACTACACATTCCAGATTGAAACAATGTTATAGCTGCCTTTGTTTGGCCAAAACAAACTATGAATTTTATGTTAATTTTAGCAGGTATTTTCAGGGATGTTAACTCTCAAAATCAACTGCTAGCAAAATGAAAAGATTTAGCAAACTTTAGGGTAAGTTCATTAATGTTTATTTTGGTATTTGTTCATGCAAACACATTTTTTCATAAACTACGGATTCTCCTTTATCAGATGTATTCATAATCCATGAAACTTAAATATGCATTTAATATCAATTCATTAGTTATTATATTTGCAGTTATTTGTAAATCTCCATATTGCATAATTGAATGCAAACACAGCACTGCTATCTGATATATACACACACACACATCTTATATACTAGCTACTTGCCCGTAAAAAATGACGGGATTAAAATTTTAAGGCTGGCAATGCTGTTTGCCACAGAATGTAAGGCTTTTGATCCTCTGAGCACCTTCGGCACTCATCGCGAGCCTCTCCACTGTGTACTTCAACTTTCCTGCTTTGCTCTGATCACCTTCGGCGCTCATTGCAAGCCACTACCCGCTTGCGGTGCTCATCGTGAGCCCCGCGATGATCGCCTTTGGCGCTTATCTCATGACTCGCAAGAAGCGCCAAATCGCCTTTCCTCCCGATCATTGCCCGCATTTTTCGTTAACCTGCAAGTTTTGTGCTTGGGAATGCCACGTGTCTCTTTTCACCATCTCCCCCCTGTCCCTTTCCTGTGTGTTTGCGGATTGTTTGCGTGTTACGCGCTGAAAGCCATTTGTTTTATTTTTAAGTCCTGCGTGCCTGGCGTTGTTGGTGTAAGTGTTACTGTGTTTGCCGTCGTGTATTTTCTAAGTCCCACGTGCCTACAGAAATAAAAAATATATATATTATAACAGCACTGGGGCCCCCCCAGAGGAGGACCCCAGTGCATTGCGCTCATCTGGCACTAAAACTCGCAGCACTTTGGCGATGAGAGGCAAAGGCGCTCATTGCCTGCGAGCCTCTTGAAGCGAGGCGAGCAGTGGCGGCAATGAAACACGAGGGACTTAGACAGAAAGGAGCGCCAAAGGTGCTCCTGAGAGCCTCGCAAAGCGAGGGAAGCCGATCACACATTGAAACACGCGGGACTTAGAATTAAAAAATTCTGAGACGCGAGACTTAGGAAGGTAGCGCGCACAGCAAAAAAACAGGGGGGGTCTGGGAGTGAGGTTTAAAGCAAATTTAAAAAATTAGATTTTGCAGAGTTTTGGCACTTGAAAATCGGCAAAGCAAGAGAAAAAAAATTAAGCCCTAAATAGATTAAAACAAGGCTACACGACCCTGACCCGCGCAAAACACCAACAGCCGCATACCACTTTCACCCAGGAACGTACGAGGTACAAAATACACCGTTACAAAGGATGGGAAATGCTTGCGAACCTCATAGCACATAGACAAACAACGCCATGTTACAACACTAACTTGCAACTAACATTACGCATCTAAAGTAGCGCTTTACGTAAATAACCCAACGGTTTGCCCTCGCGCACGCAGCCTATTTCTAGTGCACAGTTGGGACATTCATAACACTATCTCCTCAGGGCAGCAAGAATCCAACTGGACATTATATGATGCAGGACAATAAAAAGAGTTTGTTACCTCTTCATGCTATTGATTGCTACATATATTAATTTATTATTCAATTCATTCATTAATTCGTATTTAAAAAGGGATAGCAATGAGCGCCGAAGGCACTTAGCGCGAGGCTCGCAATGGGCGCCAAAGAGTCCTTAGAGTAGAAAAAGCTTAACATTGTGTGGCAAACAGTATTGCCATGGCGTCAAATTTTACTTCTCCGTCATTCTTAAAGGGCAGTCGCTAGTTAAAATATATATTTTAAAATACAGGACCAAAGTTGTTCTTTAGCTTTCTAAAAACATTATCAATTCTAGTTCTTCACAGATGCATACATCATTATCCCTTTAAAAACATTCATTCTAGTTATCATCTTCTTTATAAAAATTGGCTTTGCAACTATTATCTACTAGAGACAAAGCTCTTTAGAAAGTACATAGAGCTTTTGGTTTTATTTGACACCAACACGGTGGGTCAGTTTGTGTTTAAAGGGACCAGGTCAAAACGGCTGCCCTTTTGCTCCACCCTAATGTCCTCTTCAACCAAGATCACTACGTTAAGGTCAAGGAAAAACTATTTGTTATTAAAATTGGCACTGCTTATTAGCATACTTCAAGAAGGATCTAACAAAAAGTATGAATGTTCATAAAAAACAAAAGCATTTCTAGGTTAAATATTTTAAAATAAAATGAACAATAATTGAATTACAGTAGATTTAAAGAATACAAATATTTTCAATAAGCATACATTGGATTAAATACAAAATTCTATTTTTTTTAATCAAGAAAATAAGATCTATTAAATTCAATCACCATCCATCACATTAGCTGCTTCCTCATTTTTTGATGAAAATGTACAATAAAGAAGTAATGATTTATAATATAATATAAATGGATGGTATATATAAATTGAAATTATGAATTTTACTTAATTTACTGAATTTGAGTGAGTCCCTAATATTCACCACATATTAGATAGTGACGCTTCTAGGCTCTGCCCACTGTCACCTTATGCTTTAATTCAATGGTTTTACTGACAACATGCATCTTAAAGGACTCTAACACCTCTAAATTAAGCCGTTAATCTGCAGCATATTTAACTTGGTTAACCCAGTCATTTTTTTTTATTAATAAGCAAAATATTCAAAACAAACACGAATACTGGATTATCCCAGGGGTTGACAAGTTTACACTAAATTGAAGAGTCAGACAAACTTTTCTTAAGAGCTACAGAATGGTGTTCACAAGTAGTTGTATATATTTAAAAAAAAAAAAAAAAAGTTAAGAAGAAGTGGCTACGAATATATTACTTTTGGATCCTGACTCTTACAATTAGTCAAGCAAAAAAAATGTAATTGATCAAAATTACATTTTCCAGTTACCATGAGTGCCCTCAAATACCCTGGTATATGGATTAGCACTTACTAGCTTTGAATCATTAAACCACAGATTATTTACCACTATTGAATACAATTTTAACAGACCTTAAAAATTGGTATAATTACACTATTCTTAACTGGTGAGATTGGTTTCTATCAAAATGAATGTCCTTCACAGACCTCTATCTATTCCAGGTACTGCCAGTTCCAATTAAATTCAGGGGTCTTCATCAGTTGACACTTAAATCATTGATCATTTTATCTGGGCAAGAACAATACTTGCCTAACACTACCATACATTCTGCACTTCTACCTTGCATCTTATTGTGCCCAAATACAAACTTGGCATCTGCTCCCAAATAAAAACAAAAAAGAATGATTGACCTCAATTATCTTAATGACCCCAATACTTTCCCTATGTATATACAGGTTATCACAAGCCCGACAATTCCATGCTTTTGGACACTATTAACCCAGTACAAAACGGACATCAAGCCTTTCAGTCATCAACCCAATATTGTCCTCAACCTTATAAGATAAAGTAGTAGGAGACAAAACAGATTTATGAGGGATGCCAAACAACTTTCTATAAGGAGGTAATTCAGTACTTGGATCAAGGCAACTCAGTAAATGCAGTGCCACATGGGATGCTATTGCGCAAACTATGGCATACCGGAATTGCAGTAAATATCTGCTCATGGATTGAGAGCCGCCTAAAAGACAGGAAGCAAAGGGTTGTTGTAAATGCAACACACTCAGATAATACTAATGTGGTAAGTGGGGTACCTCAGGGTTCAGTATTAGGTCCTCTCCTTTTTAACATATTTATGAATTGCTTAAGTCCTACTAGGAAGCAATATCACAATTTTTGCTGATGGCACTAAGTCTTGCTAGGTAGTTTATATACTTTCCCTCCAAATGGACTTATATAAATTAGAAGCACTGGCAGCTAAATGGCAGAAGAGATTTAAAAAAGGCATTCAGGGTTATAATAGACAAGCAGAGGAGTAATCCTATTGCCAGCATTTGGGATCAGGAAGGACATTTTTGCCACCTTATGAGACAATTGGTAATGTAATGAGGTTTTTTTTTGTCTCCCTCTGAATCAATTAACCTACATATTACAAGACCATTGGGCCTTCTTTCTTTCTAAACCTAATGAGTCTTTATATAGATGGAAAAAGAAACTCCTATCTCAGGTAACATTAGCAGCTCATCGAACTCTGGCCAAAGTAAGGAACCAACCAATAATACCCTCTCAGCTCAAGGTCATTCAAAACATTTTTTGAAAAGGAACAGAGACATGAAAAACTCAAGGAAAAAACAGCTTTATACGATAAGAAGTAAATAAGAAGTGGAAAATGACAATATTTAATTGGGTCCTGAATTTGCTCCCCTCTAGTGTAGGTCACCTCAACAGAACGTACAGCTACATATGATGATACTTTGGCATTTGTGTCCACTACAATTCAACCCCCTTTTACCAAGCCTCCCTCCTACCGAACTCATGTTGAAAATTTAAAACATGGGATTGAGACAGAATGGACACATAGCAGCACTTTTTGTTGTTATTTAGTTGTTCAATCGTGTCCGACTCTCCGTGACCCTATGGACTGCAGCACACCAGGCAAATCTATCGTTCTGTCTCTGGTTGTGCCTATTCATAAGTTTATCTTGGCAAAGTGGGTTGCCAGTTCCTTATCCAGTGGAAAGAGATTTGTCTGACCTCTCTGCTATGACCTGCCAATCTTGAGTGACCATACATGATATAACTCACATCTTCATTAAAGTACACAAGCCTATCCACCACGACAAGGTAGTGATCCAGAAGGGGAGCCACACTTTTACAAGTTGTTTATTTTTGCATGGACATGCAGACTCAACTGGTTTAAATAATATGCAACACCTTGCCAATGGCATAGTAATTTATCTATATTTGTACCAAAGTGATATGTCTTAATATTTTATCATATTGTATTTGCATTGATCTATTTAATAAATAGTTTTACAAATTATTAATGGTATTCTACTATAATAAAAACAAGATTATAATTGTCTACGGTTACCGGAGCTGGAGAACTTTGATCTTGGAATAACCAGGAATTGGCACAAAATCATGTATTCGGGGACCCTCCTTTACAAATCTGTTAAATGACTCCAAAGATAAAGATGGAGTAAATCCAAACTCATTCTCACAATGTTGTTCAGGCTTTTGAAGATTGAGTCAATTAACCATAAGAATGATGTTTCTGGAGTCTGCTGGAGGAAGAACTTTGCACTTTATTTATTGACAAACTATATATGTTTTATTGTGTTAAAACCAATTAGTATGTCTATGTAAATACGCAGACTGCTCATACTAGGAGTATGGGAAGGGCAATAGTGAGCCAATGGAAGGTCCGTGGAGGCAAATATTGGGATACATAAGCTGTGACAAACATCTACTGACTTTAAACCACCCTGTGTACACATAAATAGAGAGCCCCCTGTGGGAAGATTTCAAGTTGAGCCATTAATAGACATCAATGTGTTGCAAACAAAAGAACGTCAAATTAATCAGACGTCGAACATGGCTCTCGCGGTATAATAGTGGCCTGTTAGTTACCAAACCACTGGTAATGTCTGACAAATAGCAAAAATTAGTTACTGGGAACCAAGTGGTCACATCACCCTGAAGACTGGTCAGTACTTCGATGGTAGACCACCAAGAAATATCAGGAGTTGTATGCTGTGGCTCACTGGAGAAGGAACTGGCAACACACTCTAGTATCTCTAACATGAAAATCAAGTATATCAGCATGGTGTGTTGCGGTCCGTAAGGTCACACAGAGTCGAACACAACTATGAGGCACACATAAAATACAATTTGTAATTATTTTATTTTTCTTAACTTAGATTGTTCTAAAATATTTGCATCTCCTCACCCCATTAAGTGTCCAGGGAGTGAATTTAAAACTATAGCCAATAACAAATTGAACATGCCTAGTCTTTTTTCTTGCATTGAAGACAATAACAGTAATTAAAGTAAATTATCAACAATTAACAAAAGATTAGAATTTCTTTCTGTGGGTATTTCAGAAATGCTAATTAATAGCCTAAAATATATTAATATATTTATGGTTAAACTATAACATATTTGGAACTTCTGCTGTGTCAATTTAAGAAATACACTTTTTCTGAGAATGTTAACGTGACATAGCAGAGGTTTTAATACTATTGCTAAATATAAATACCTTGAATGTTTTTAAAAGCAATTTTCCTCTGGGGCGGGGGGGATGTGGTATGCTCAAACCCCAGGGAGTACCTAAAGTTGATTAGACCAATTACTCCTTAGGGATAGACCTTGCCAAACCCTTTCCACTGAATTCAACAAATTCAGAAGCCCAAGAAGGTAACCAGCAATTATATCCCAAGATATTCGAGTAGGGTCAAAAAAAGATGATTGACAGGTAAAAACAGCAAGTTTCAATGTAAGTTTCCAGTAGGAATATGCATTAAAAAAAAGAACATTATTCAACTGGTAAAGTACTTGTTGGATGATCCAATTACAGTATAATTTAAATAGTGTTGGTACACTACAGATATGTCACATTGAAATATAAAAGGTGTTTTTTTTTTGCTCCAGGGTATGGAAATGCTTTCTCCCATGGGTGTGTAGTAGCCTGGAATTTGATCAGTGCTGCATCAGAAAGGTTTCCCAGAATCTGGGCTTTCCCAGTAAAGCAGCAGAATGTGAGCAGCTGCTATGGGATTATTCACAGCTGCTGCCTCTGTACAAAAGGGGCATAAAGTAAATCTATATATTGTAATCTGAGTCATACACTGGATTGTACTGTCCAATTTCCATTGCCTGGGGCACAGAGGATCAGCACGTCCTCCTGCCATGAATATGTTTATTATACCAGTTAAAATCATAAAAGTTCCAAATATTAGTCTGTTTTTCTTTAATATTATTGTTGATGATGATAATGATGATGATATTATTAACAACAACAACACTTTTCATTGTTACTATATTGTACTAGAATATTGGCCGTCAAAAAATGACAGCAATGAAATTGTAAGTAAGCTAATGCTGCTTGGTTTATGGTAATCAAATAAATAATACATTAATAAAGGAATATACTTTACTTATTTGGAAGTAATATATGCAGGAAGTATTATGCTGAAGAGCTGACAATCTGTTTTGATGTTGCTGCAGCATACAATGTAGGTTTGCACTGTTGGAGAGCTGAGGTGCAAGTTTCAGCAATGCGTGCAGTGTGTAGTGTAAATAGGCTGCGTGCGCGAGGGGAAGCAGTTAGGTTAGATGTGTACTTCTGCATTGTGCAAGTGTTGTAAAATGGTGGCGAATGTGTGTGGTACGTGAAGCGGCTGTGTATGATTTTGCGTCCTTGCTAATGGTGTATCTTGTAGCTCGTACGGGTTTGGTGAAAATGTGTATGTGCTTGGTTGTGTTTTGTGTGTTTAGGGTCATGTAGCCTCTTTTTTTGGGGGGGGGCAACCATTTTTTCTCTCGCTTAGGGGATTTCCGTGTCTCTAAACTCTGCAATTTGTACTTACATTGAGGTGTAACTTCACTTGCAGAGGGTGCCCCTCACCCCCTTGGTGTGGGTATGTATTTTATGGTTTTGTTGTGTGTATTTATTGTGTTTCTAATGTTTTCAGGTTTACGCCTCGTATTTGTTTGTCTTAAGTCCGTAAATGTTGCGAGGTCCGCAGTTGCTGGCAAGGAGCGTCTTCGGCACTCCTTGCCTGCAACTGAGGCCCTCGTTTGCGAGGGCCGCAGTTGCTGCGGGCTCGCTACGCAAGCCTGCATCGTTAGCAACAACCTGCTTGCTCACAACTATTATAGGTGATTATTTTTATCAGCGTTTGATGACCAATAGTGTTTTATTAATTAAAATGCAATTATTATGGCTTTGCATAACTTACACTGAAGTTTGTACTTGTCAATCAGTCCACTTTATAAGCTTGGGCTGTTAGCAATTATTACCAATCATCTCCCCAAAAAAAGATAATTACCCACACAGGCTGCCTGCATGGTTTCCATTCTGAAGTATCAAGAATAATGAGAGCCTATAGTCATTCAATTGATAGATTTAATCCATAGGAAAATAATAAGTAAATAATAATTTGAAACCTCTGTTCTGTCCCTTTAAGGATGCAGATATTTAGAAGAGTAGACCAAATATTGATCTATAAAAAAAATTGATCAGTCCTATGGCCTTTATTTAAAACAGAGAGGAGAAATGGATTATTAAAGACCATATTTCTAGTGATGTCGCGAACATCAAATTTTGGGTTCGCGAACAGCGAACGCGAACTTCATCAAATGTTCGCCAACGGGCGAACATCGGCGAACCGCCATAGACTTCAATGGGCAGGCGAATTTCAAAACCCACAGGGACTCTTTCTGGCCACAATAGTGATGGGAAAGTTGTTTCAAGGGGACTAACACCTGGACTGTGGCATACTGGAGGGGGATCCATGGCAAAACTCCCACGGAAAATTACATAGTTGATGCAGAGTCTGGTTTTAAGCCATAAAGGGCATAAATCACCTAACATTCCTAAATTGTTTGGAATAACATGCTTTAAAACATCAGGTATGATGTTGTATCGATCAGGAAGTGTAAGGGTTACACCAGCTTCACAGTAACAGACCAATCTCCCCGTTTAATGCACCGCAAACAACCGCAAACAGTCCCTTTTCACAACCGCAAACTCCCCATTTGCACAAGGTTGGATACCAAGCTAGCCATGTCCCATTCCTTGTCCTCACTGATGTCATTGAGGGTCTCTTCCTCCACCCAGCCACCAAGGGTCCCCGAAAGGTGACAACAAGCACCCTGGGACGCCTGCTGTGTTTAGTCTTCCACCTCCTCAAAGCCACCTTCCTCCTCTGACTCCTCTTCTTCAGACTCCCAGAGTCTGGGGGCTTCCACTGCCCAACATGGAATATTATACACAGGTCAGAGTCTGGGGGCTTCCACTGCCCAGCATGGAATATTATACACAGGTCAGAGTCTGGGGGCTTCCACTGCACAGCATGGAATATTATACACAGGTCAGAGTCTGGGGGCTTCCACTGCACAGCATGGAATATTATACACAGGTCAGAGTCTGGGGGCTTCCACTGCACAGCATGGAATATTATACGCGTTGCCTCTGTCTGCGTTATTATAAGGTGTGTACTGTTAAGTAGTACTATTCCTATCGGTTTAATACCTGTTACATCACCTATCAGGGGACGTGTATATGGCATGGATTTTTGGAAGCGGGAGATGGAAAAAGATTCTTGGTCGGTCCTCCCATTTCAAATTTGGGGCACTGCGTGTGCAATCTAACGTGCCACCAGATATGAGTGTCACTCTGCACTGACAAAAGTTGGCAGAGTAGATGCAATAGGCTTCACACACATGCCTGTAGGCAGGCAACTGATATTCAATCTATTACAGTCAAAAAAGTGTTGTTTTATTTCACTGAGCACAATATAAGCTGTTAGCCTGTCACACACACACGCTGGCAGGCAGGCATATGCAATTAGATTACACAGAATATTTTTTATAAAATAAAATAAATGATGTTCTAGCCCTAAAAAGGGCTTTTTGGGTTGCTGTCCTTCAGATGGAAGGCTCTGGAAGGGAGTGTATGCTGCCGATGGGCAGGAATGTGTCTGCTGACTGTGAGGTGCAGGGTCAAAGTTTCCTCAATGATAAAGAATAGGGGGCGAACCCAAAAGCGCATGTGTTCGCTGCGAACGCGGACATGCAAAAATCGACGCGAATAGTCCGCCGGCGAACTGTTCGGGACATCACTACATATTTCCAAAAACATGCTTTTAAAAGACTTAAACTGGCTAAAATAGAAAATGAGAAGTCAGTTGCAAAGAAAAGTAAAAATATTTTAGGGTTAGTCTTAAATATATTAATGGGAAGAAGGCAAGGAAGGAAGCTATAGGAACATTACAATGTGACACAGGCCGTCTGAAAATTAGTGGCCAGGAAAAGGCAGATGAGCTAAATAGGTTCTTTTCTTCGGTATACACAAGGGAGGTACCAGTGGTTGGGACACTGCAACATAATGGGCTACACTACCTTTACCAAATAATTGGTTAGCACAGAAGGAAATCTAAAAGAGGTTGGAAAAAATAAATGTTAATAAAGCCCTGGGTCCTGATGGAATACATCCACGGGTACTGAGGGAGCTGGGTTCTGTAACAGCCAAACTATTATATATAATTTTTCAAGACTCCCTCCCCACAGGGTCACTACCGGATGACTGGAGAAAAGCAGAGGTGATACCTATATTTAAGAAGGGAGCAAAAGCAAATCCAGGGAATTATAGACCTGTGAGCTTCACATCTGTAGTTGGGAAACTTTTGATAAGGGACAGTATACAAGAATATGTCTATTTGAACAAGATCATAAGTTGCAGTCAACACGGATTTATGAAGGATAGGTCATGTCAGACCAATCTAATTAGTTTATATGAGGAGGTTAGTAGTAACTTGGATCAGGGCAACTCAGTGGATGTAGTCTTTTTGGATTTTGCAAAGGCTTTTGATACAGTGCAACATGGGAGACTTTTGAGCAAACTAAGAGATACAGGAATTGCAGTAAATATCTGCTCATGGATTGAGAGCTGGCTAAAAGCCAGGAAGCAAAGGGTTGTTGTAAATGGAACATACTCCGATTAGACTAATGTGGTAAGAGCTCAGGGCTCAGTATTAGGTCCTCTCCTTTTTAACATATTTATTAATGACATAGAAGTAGGACTCGAAAGAAGTGTCCCCATTTTTGCTGATGACAATAAGTTGTGCAAGGTTTCACTTTCCCTACAAAGGGATTTGCATAAATTAGAGAAATGGTCCGGTAAATGGCAGATGAGATTTAATACAAATAAATGTAAGGTTATGCATTTGGGAAGGAAAAATAGCTATGCAATTTATAATCTTAAAAATGGAGCAAATCTAGGGGTATCTGATTTTGAAAGGGATTTGGGAGTACTAGTGGACAACAACCTAGGTAGCAGTGCTCAATGCCAAGCAGCAGCTGCAAAGGCAAGTAAAACATTATACAAATCCCTAGTACACCCTACATTTGGAATATGGAGTTCAATTTTGGGCACCACTTCATAAAAAGGACATTTTAGAGCTGGAAAAAGTTACAGAGGAGGGCAACAAAACTAATAAGGGAAATGGAAGGGCTAAGTTATGAAGAAAGACTAACCAAATTACACTTAATTTCCCCTTGAAAAAAAGGCATCTTAGAGGGGATATGATTACCTTATTTAAAATACATCCAGGGTCAATATAAGGCTTTGTCAAGTGAACTTTTTGTGCCAAGAGGTTTTCAACTGACATCCCTTGAGGTTAGAGGAAAAAAGATTTCACCTTAAACAAAGAAAAGGGTTCTTCACAGTTAGGGTGGTTAAACTGTGGAATTCTCTACCAGGAGGTGGTGACAGCGAATTTGATAGATAACTTTAAAAAGGGGTTAGATATATTTTTTAATAAAGAGGGCATCCAAGGTTATCCTAGATAACTAGCGAAGGAATATTGATCCAGAGAGAAATTTGATCGCCAGTATCTGGGGTCAGGAAGGAATTTAGCTTTTTTTTTGCCAATTGTCTCACAAGGGAAAAGTTTAAAAAATGTTTTTCTGTTTACCTTCCTCTGGATCAATTAACAATTATTAACAAACTAGCGACTTGCCCGTCAAAAATGACGGGGCAATAACATTTTAATCCATGGGAATGCTTTTTGACACACAATGTAAACCGTTTTGTACTCGGAGGAACTTCATCACTCATTGCGAGCCTTGCGCTGACCGCCTTCGGTGCTCATTGCGAGCCTCTCCTGTTGTGTACTTTTGGTCAGTCATGATAAAGAGAGATATATCTTTTTATGTATATGTAGTTAAGTAATAATTAATTATTTATTGAATAAATTAATATACTTTAATTATTTATAAATTTAGATACGCAGTAAGAAATAGCCTGAAGAGCTAACAATCTGTTTGTATTTTCCGACAGCATAGAATATGCATTTTGAGTGTTGGTGCCCTGCTTATAAAGTGTAATTAATGTTTCAAGTGTGCATTATAAATAGGCTGCGTGCGCGAGGGAAAGCCATTGGTTTATTGTGTAAAGCGGCATTGTATATTCGGAATGTTATTAATGTGTTGCGCAGCTCGTGAGCATTTTCGGGCTTTTGTAATAGAAAATACACTATTTCGTAGATTGATGTGCTACGCGTTTGGCAGTATTTTGCGCCGTCCGAGGTTGTGTAGCCTCATTTTCATTTTTTTCGGCAAACATTTTTTTCCCCCCTCGATTAGGCGACTTTCAAGTGGCGAAAGTCATCTAAATCTGCTTAAATTCGGTTCCACCTCACTGCCAGACGTCCTGGCTGTTGCCCTGTGCTGTCTGTGATGTTTTTGTAATTTTTTTTTGGTGTATTTAGTGTGTTTTTGTTTTTCGCAGTTCGTCCGTTAATCTTGTATTTTTTTGAGTCTCGTATCTTTTTTTTTTGTCAACCGCTTGCACGCCAAGGCAATCCCGCGTTTAGTAAGTGTTTTGTGGCTAAGTCTCACGTGTCATTGCCTCATCGTGTTTGTGGTGATAGTTGTAGTGCCTTAACGGCTCTCCTCGATACGCGAGGCTACATGATACGCCTAAGTGCTACATGTTAACTGCTTGCCTGCGGCGCTCATCGTGTAACTCAACGCACCACACAAAGCGTGACGGCGTCTCATAGTTTGACAACTATTATATGTGATAATCCACATATTAAAAGGATCAGAAGAGATCTAAAAATGTTGAACTTGATGGACTAACAGTCTTTATTCAACCTCAAATACAATGTTACCTATTTACCATTGGTAAATATGTAGTTGCAGAGAATGGGGGATCAGATAATCCATTCTTAAAAATACCTAAGAAACTCAAATATCTAAGCATACATACATTGTAATAACCATTTACAAAAATATTTAATTATTTTGTTATCTCTAAAGCTTTTGGTATCAGACTCTTGCCCATGTGCAGAAGAAGGTAGTCACAACGTAAACTGCAAGCCCTGCTGCTGCACAAAATGTAAACTCCCTCACACACAACTGTCACCAAATTATGAATGCCCCCAAGAGCCAGCAAAGTCATAACATTTTATTTTAAACATAAAACAATTGTCCTTTGATGACCTTGGAGTGTAAACTAAGGATCGTTTAAAGACTCATCCTTCCTGCTATACATTCTTAAAATTCTAATAAAATATATATATATATATATATATATATATATATATATATATATATATATATATATATATATATATATATATAAATCATATATAGTTGTGAGCAAGCAGGTTTTTGCTAACGCTGCGGGCTCGCGAAGCGAGGGCCTCAGTTGCTGGAAAGACGCTCCTTGCCAGCAACTGCGGACCTCGCAAAACAAATACGAGACGCAGAACTTACGACATTACGACCTCGCAAAAATACGACCTTGCCTCATTTTAAGTCGAAATAGAAGAGTTTAGACACCTGAGAATCCCCTAAGCGAGAGAAAAAATGACAGCAAAAAAAACGAAAACGAGGCTACAGGCCCCTAAAGGCGCAAAACACATATGTATTTTCCCAAAAAGACGGACGCGATTCAAGAACAAGCACGCCAAATCAGCCACAGACGCGTACCACACATTAGGCGCCATTTTACAACACTAACTTACACAATGTGGAAGTACACAGCTACCCTAACGGATTTGGCTTGCGCACGCACACTATTTACACTACACACATTCATGACACTTACACAGCAGCTCAAAACACACATTGTATGCTGCAGCAACATGAAAACAGATTGCCAGCTCTTCTACACAAAGCTTCCTGCAGATATTACTTCAAAATAGGTGAAGTATATTAATGTATTATTTTATTAATTATTTTATTAGCAAAAAAAAAAAAACAATGCTCATAGCACACAAACAACCAACAACCTCGCAATGAGCGCCAAAGCATCTTGGAACACCAACTAAATTTGCCGGCCTTACTATCTTATTGCCGCACCCGCATATAAGCCGCACCCGTAAAGTTCAAGCGGAAAAAATAAAAGAAATATAGTACTGAAATATAAGCAGCACCTGTAAAATTGGAGTGAATAAGACTCTCTCCAAGTGATCAGCTATTGCAAGAAACAGGCTTTCTAATTAGTACTGTAACTTCATTTGCAGGTTACAGGATGTTAGAATCACTTTTTTCGCGAATAGAAGCCGCACACGTAACTCGCAAGCTCAAAAATCGGAAAAAAGGTGCGGCTTATATTCGGATATATATATATATATATATATATATATATATATATATATATATATATATATATATATATATATATATATATATATATATATATATATATATATATATATATATATATATATATTAGGTTGGGGCCTTCGTAAACCGGGCACCACCTGTATCTAGATCTATTTACTTTTACATCCTTCAATTTTAGGCAGTAAAAACAGAGCTTATAATAAAAAACTAGTCCCTGTATGGGTATGCAGACACAGACTCTGTAGGGCTGGATGTGCAGTGTAGTGTCCTAGCCTATCAGGGACCACGTCTCGGCATGTTGCTGAGAGGTGGTCACCGATTGGCTAATATGAGACACTGCACAACCAGTACTACAGAGTCTGCTGAGGGCAGCCCGATACAGTGACTATTTGATTTTATGCAGTAAAAACAGATATTGTAAGCACTTTTTAATACATAAAACTTAATAGATACATCTGTATATTTTATACTTAGTAAAATCCCGAAACCTTACACATTAATTCATTAATTTAATGCTCAGTGTTTGGTTTTGCAGACAGTGTGCTGCTAGAACAGTTCTAAACATTTTAACAAAATATTACCTATAGGTTTAAAATTATACCAAAACTGGAACCTCCATTTTAATTTAACATAAGACATAAAAAATAAATAAATAATTGATTAATAATTAACAACTAATTAATTTATATTTAATCTGCATATTGCAGATCAGAGGAGATATTAAAAGGTTGATTTTGGACTGAAAGTCTTTTTTCAACCTTAATTAATATGGCCCTCATTCAATTGCAATTTGGCCAATTGAATAGGGCTCTAAATAAGCACATAACAATTTTTTTTACAGAAGTTTTTAGTTAGTAAACATCTATCCAAAAGCATGGTTTCCACTAACTAAAAACTTATTTTAAAAAAAATATGCTATGTGCTTCTTTAGAGCGCTATTCAATTGGCCAAATCGCAATTGAATGAGGGCCTATGTAACTATCTTACAACATCAATTGCCCCCTGTGAGCACACATAGAAATACATATATGAATCTGGGTCAGCATTTTGGAAGGTGCAAAATTATCCAATTTTCTTGTATATTCTCTATAATCAGCACCTGCTCTATACCATCCAAAGTACACAGAGATTTGTTTGATCAGATGCCAGTTTTCCAGTCACCAGACGTCACTTTAAGTTATCATGTTCTCCAGTTAAGTACTAGGAAATGTGCATTATCTGTCAATTGTGACATGCCTTTAATGTGTCTGCAGATAAATTACAAGAAAAAGTTAAAAGGAAATGAAATGGCCTTTGTAAGGGTTCAACTTTTTTGACATTTAAAATGTATTTCTTAAAAGACATATCTACGTTTCCTGGATTATTACATTTCTCAGCTCCTTAGGGAAACCCCATCCATTATATATGCAGCACATTTAATGAAACATTTTATTTCTAGAAAAATATTAAAAAAAAAAAAAAAAAAAAAAAAAGATCGCTCTAATGATTATGTTGGCACCCAATACCCCCCAATCTACATGGAGCATTTGGATTTTAATTTTAACCCAAGCCAATAGAAGAACACTGATGTCAGCTCTGAAGTCACGGCTGGGATGTGACCCACCCGCCTGCTTCCTGCTCTCTGCTGTGCAGCTGCCCCGCCCGCCACCAGAAATCAGCACAGACAGAACTGCTGTGTGTGTGTGTGACCTGTAGCTGTCACCAGAGAGAGTGAGAGGAAGTCGCGAAAGAGTGAGGGAGGAGTGTGGAGTAAAATAGCAAGGAGTGGAGTAAGGGAGGAGTGAGTAAGGGAGAGCTGACATCTTACTCAGCTGTGACCTAAGGTCACTCCCACAGGGGAGGAGCTTTTATAACAAGCAGACAGCAGCATGTTGTGTCTCAGCGGCATGAGGCACTAGCAGTGAGAAGCCCCTCCGCTATGAAACATGGCACCCTACATGAGAGACATCAGGAAGAATGAGGAGATCACCACAAAGTGAGTATCTGTTGCTCTGGGAGCAATACAGAAGTGAAAGATTTAAACATTAATAAGCATGTTGCAGAATGTTGCTGAGAAATGGTCACTTTACAGTCAGTGCTATAGAGTCCTTATCTTTGTGAGCTGCTGAGGGCAGACCCAAGCAAGTAATATTTGCTTTATTTTAGACAGTAAAAATAAAAACAAGGTTATAAGCACTTCTTAATAAATCAAAGTACATAAAAGTAAACAGATACACAGGGATATTATATATATAAAGCAAAATCCAGAAATCTTTGATCTCACTGGGCCCTTGAAAAGGAACGCACAGTGGCTTTCGGCTTTTTGCTTTGCATACAGCAAAAAATGGTAGAATTTCTACAGGAAAGAGGAAAATGTGGATCAATAAGTAATAGAGGTATAGATAATAAGGTTGATATGATTTGGAGAGCAAGACTAAATGATTTGCTTGTTGTGGAGAGAACAAAATTGGGCTCTATTGTTAAAGAAAGATGCTCTCCTACTATAGAGAACAGGCTCAGGGCCACATGGAATGTGGCTGAGGGCTGTTGCCCACCACTAATGTATGAACGGATACAACAAGACAATTAAAGAAAAAAAAAATTGTAATTTCAACTCAAGGCACTGTCTAATAGAGTAGCAATAACACCATGAATTTGCTTGCAGAAAGAAAAACAGCACCCCCACCAGGAGAGACATCTCTAGGCAGTTGCCTTACCCGCCCTGTTGGAAATCGAACCTTGGAAGTAACTAATACAAGTAAAATAATATCTACTGAACCCATTCTTATGAAGTATAAAACATAATAAAAAAAAAAAATAAAAACACAAATTTTTTAGTGATTCACAACATTTTTTGGTCTGAGATCCACCTGGTCACCTTGCGATGCTCCCGGGGTCCGGCTGGACACCATACGGCTCACAGGGACCAGCTGGTCACCTTGCAAGCTTCATGGGGACTGACTGGTCGCCATACAGGACTTATGGGGACCAACTGTGGGATCAGAATATGTTTAACATGGTGATACTTCATGTGATTTACATAGATACATAGCAATTAAGGTTGAAAAAAAACTTTTAGTCCAACAAGTTCGACCGTTTTAGATCTCCTCTGATCTGCAATATGCAGATTAACTGATCCAGTGGAAGACCAACAGGAAAAAAATAAATAAATAAACTGTGAAACTTTGCCAATTGTCTCAAAAGGTGAAACAAATATAACATTCCTTCTTGACCCCCAGATACTGGCGATCGGACTCCTCCCTGGAACAATACTCCCTCCCTAATTATCCAGGAAAACCCTGAATGCCATTTTTATTTAAAAATATATCTAATCCCTTTTTAAAGTTATCCATCAAATCTGCTGTCACCACCTCCTTTGGTAGAGAATTCCACAGATTAACCACCCTTACTGTGAAGAAACATTTTCTTTAAAGGTGAAATCTTTTTACTTCTAATCCAAAAGGATGTCCGCGTGTCAGTTGAAAACCTCTTGGCACAAAAAGCTCACATGACAAAGCCTTATACTGACCCTGGATGTATTTATTTAAGGTAATCATATCATACGTTTAATTTGGTTAGTCTTTCCTCATAACTTAGCCCCTCCATTCCCCTTATTAGATTTGTTGCCTTTCTCTGTACTTTTTCCAGCTCTAAAATGTTCTTTTTATGTAGTGGTGCCCAAAATTGTACTCCATATTCCAAATGAGGGCGTACTAGGGTTTTGTATAGAATTATATTTGCTTCTATACCCTTCTTAATACATGCTAATATTTTATTTGCCTTTGCAGGTGCTGCTTGGCATTGAGCACTGTTACCTAGGCGGTTGTCCACAAGCACTCCCAAATCCCTTTCAATATCTGATACCCCTAGATTTGCTCCAATAAGATTATAAATTGCATGGCTATTTTTCCTTCCCAGATGCATACATTTACATGTATTTGTATTAAATCTCATCTGACAATACTTTAGTCCAATCTGAGTGTTCCATTTACAACAACCCTTTGCTTCCTGTCTTTTAGCCAGCTCTCAACCCATGTGCATATATTTTTTAAAAAATAATTATATTAATTCTAATACATTAAAATATCATACAGAATATTCAACTGTGATACTAAAAAAATCATGCATTTAAGGTTTAATATTTCCAAAAGAGTTTTAATTTGAGAAAAAAATTGATCTATAGTGTAGAAAAAATAAAACAGACAGTGTAGGATTCATTTCTAGTCATCTTTTCTGATGTTATAGGAAACAGAACATTAAGAAGGGAAAATCATAAAATAGTTTATTAGAAAATAAAAAATGTAGATGCCACTGTTGGATCTTGGAGGTATTAATGATACTTTGGGAGTGAGAGGGGTATTTACATTTCTGGAGAGCAGTGTTTGCATTTCATCATACAAGATGCTTGCTTCTAACCTGTAAGGGGAAGGGATGTGGGTTCAATATCAGTCAGACTTGGTTAACTGTCTCCCCACCAACCTCTCCAATCCACTGATAGATTTAAAAAAAAAAAAAAAAAAAAAAAAAAAAAAAAAACACACCCTCATGATCAAGATCTTTAAACATTTTCATTTTCTCTAAAAATCTTTTATATCTTGGATTACACGGCCAGTTATGTTAGTTTGTTGTTGTTTAGACATTCAATTGAGTCCGACTCTCTGTGACACTTTGGACCGCAGCACTTTTGACTCCAAGCACATCTTGTGTCTGGTTGTGCCAACCCATAAGGTTTTCAAGGCAAAGATACTGGAGTGGGTTGCAAGTTCCTTCTCCAGTGGACTGCAATTTGTCTGACTTCTCTGCTATGACCTCCCCATCTTGGATGACCCTACATGATATAGCTCACAGCTTCATTTAAGTACACAAGTCCCTTCACCACGAAAAGGTAGCGCTCCAGAAGGGAGTTAGTTTGTTACATTCTAAAAAAATAAGTACATTTTTACTAGAACTACAGTGGTTCCATATTTTAAATAAAGTTTAGAAAATCATTATTAGTTTAAAAACACAGTTTAATGGCCACTGTTGTAGAACATCTCTCATTGTCCTGAGCACTACTGGAAGGAAGAAAAATATTTTAACTGCAATATCATTTATTAGGCTGTCTTGGTAAGGCTTTCATGATGTTTTGTGCTTAGGACAGTGAGAGAAGTAGGGAGAGGTACAGCAACGGCCATTAATAAAGGTAAACTGTGTTTTTAAATTATATTTGATTTGCTGCATTTTGCACGTAGATTTTTATGTTAATGTTGAATTAAACATAGGTTCACGCGGAAATCGCTTACACTGACCCTTTAAGTAGTAAGGATTAATGTTAATAATCAATATATACATTTTTTGTACATTTATTGTGACTTTAAAACTATGGTACAGCGTGCAGCTTCCTATTTACTGCATACCTTGGAAAATGTGCTGCAGTTTTTGCTACAGCCTGAAAAAGATGGTAGGAGCTCCAGCTTAAAGATACAGAAAAAAAATGTTTTTGATGTAAGCTTTCTTCAAAATGATCGCAAGGGATGTGATTGTGGTATATTTGTTTATGGGAATATTTAGTGTTTAGCTCACAAGGACAGATGCCTAATCTTGGAAATAAATATTTATTAAACATTAATTTATCAATCTCTCCTACCATCACATATTATTGTGATTGAGTTGTGTCTGAAAGCTTTGTGTTGTAATTATTAATAATTAATTACTTGATCCATAGAGGTTTTTATTGATTTGCCAGTTAACTAACAGCTTTGGCTATGGGTTAAAATAGAGCCCATATATGGATTCTATATAGTGACTGGATGGGCGAAGAAGCAAAAAAAAACTTTAATCAATGCGAATTCCTCAAAGGTATATGGAAGATTTCCGAATTTACTAGGCATATACCGGGTATCTATTTACTTTTATGTACTTTATCTTGTTAAGAAGTGCTTATATGTTCTGTTTTTACGTCCGAAAACAAAACAGTCCCTGTATCGGTATGCCCTCTGCAGCTCATGAAGACACACTTTGAAGTCTCATACTAAACCAATCAGCGACCATCTCTCTAAAGCATGCAGCTGAGACATGGTCCCTGATAGGCTAAGACACTACACATCCAGTCCTACAGAGTCTGTATTTGCATATGCTGCAGTGGGCAGACCCATACAGGGACTGTTTGTTTGATTTCAGACAGTAAAAACAGAGCTTATAACAACTTCTTAATAAGTACATAAAAGTAAAAAGATACGCATGGATATTATATACCACGTAAATCCTGAAACCTTCATTATCCCTTTTAAAAGGGCCAGATTTGCAGGATATTGTGCATGGACACAGGCGAGTACATCAAAATAATAGCGGTAATGATTAACCCTTCTATATTCAACCAAAATATCAGTCCATTCCTATACACACTTCCCTAGATCCTGACTTGAACACAAGAATTATATCCCATATAATCCTGAAATAAATTGGTTATAAGAAGTGATAAATATTTCTGGGGGCAAATCAGTCAAGTTAATGGGACCTTGATTTCATTTTTCTTTATTTTATATACGTTTTATTTTTATTTTAAAGAAACAGATACTGATTGCCAAATTATATGTATATGTGTATGATTTATTTTTAATTAGTGCAAAATAACAGGGATATCATGGAGTTATATTTGCAACAGATGCAATGAAAGAATTTAGTACCTTAGAAAAACACAATAGTATATGATGTATTCCCAGTCCCTATGTTATATTTTGGAATCCCCTTTTTCAAGATATATAGATTAATTCACACTTAAGTGTTTAGGAGCCATTAAATAATATAGGACCAGGGCAGGTGTCACGTCACTAGATAGAATCCCCTCACCTTAGTACAGTTGTGTTAGTTATGCCTGTGCCATACTCTGCCAAGTAAACTAAAGCAAAAAAAATAGAGCAGATTTTGACAGGAGATATAATCAAAAGGCTCTGTTAGTTTCCCAGTTCTATATTTAATAAATAGGCTCATTTAAAGGGATATGGAAAGTTTCTGGATTTTACTTGATATATAATACTCCTATGTATCTACAGTATATACTTTTATGTACTTTATTTTATTAAGAGCTTGTTAGCTCTGTTTTACTGCCTAAAATAAAAAAAAAATAGTCCCTGCTTGGGGCCTTTCGTTTTAAACCGGCACCACTAGTACGCCAGCATTGGCGGCGAGCAACCGCTAGATGGCGCTGCTGATATTTCGGTGCCAAGATCATATCGGTAGGGTTAGAATAACGGTTAGTTTAACGGTTATGGTAACATTATAAGATTAGAACTTCTCTAAAATATTAGTGTCACTGGAAAGATCCCTTGCTTGGGTCTGCCGTCTGCATCGCATCAAGACACAGACTGCGTATTACTAGGTGTGCAATGTCGCATACTAACCAATCAGGGACCATCTCAGCAACATTCCACAAAGTTCTGCTGAGATGTGGTTCCTGATAGGCTAGGATGTTGCACATTTAGCCCTACAGAGTCCATGTGTGCATACACTGCAGAGAGTAGACCCATACATGGACTATTTGTCTGATTTTAGGTATTAAAAACAAGGATGATAAGCACTTCTTAATAAAATCATGGAACCTTCCTAACTTGTTTGGGACCTATCCTGTTTTATGTGCGCATTTCTGGAAGTGTGCCGCTGACAAATCTAGGGACGCAAGCCCAGCATGCCGAGTAAGTGGTTAGGGGTTTCGGGTTATGGTTACAGAGTTAGGGGGTGATGAATAGGGGGTTATAAGGTTAGGAAGTGCGGTTTAGGGGGGTATAAGGTAAGGAAGTGAGGTTTAGGGGGGTATAAGTTTAGGAAGTGAGGTTTAGGGGGGTATAAGTTTAGGAAGTGAGGTTTAGGGGGGTATAAGGTTAGGAAGTGAGGTTTAGGGGGGTATAAGGTTAGGAAGTGAGGTTTAGGGGGGTATAAGGTTAGGAAGTGGGGTTTAGGGGGGTATAAGGTTAGGAAGTGAGGTTTAGGGGGGTATAAGGTTAGGAAGTGGGGTTTAGGGGGGTTTAAGGTTAGGAAGTGGGGTTTAGGGGGGTATACGGTTAGGAAGTGGGGTTTAGGGGGGTATAAGGTTAGGAAGTGGGGTTTAGGGGGGTATAAGGTTAGGAAGTGAGGTTTAGGGGGGTATAAGGTTAGGAAGTGAGGTTTAAGGGGTTAGGGGCTTAGAGTGTACTACCAATTTTTGACAGCTACATGGGGACGCAAGCGCGGCCCCATCCCTCGAGTCAGCGGCGGTGCACTTGCAGAAATGTGCACATAAAATAGGATTGATCCTTTGTTTGCAACATACATTAGGCTTCTGGAATCCCTCATGGGGTGTCCTTACCACTTCTACTGGAATGCTTTTCCACTTACCCACTACCATTTCTGCCAAGAGACTATTAACCATAAAGCCAAATATACCAGGAAGACACTGAGATTTCCTACTGGAGAGTCTGTAGGATAAATTAAGACTGCTGTAATATACTGAATGAATGCATAGTATGTTGAGCCTCCCCCCAAAAAACTGTGGGGGGCAATAATACAGGGGTGACAGCAGACTTCCCTCCAGCCTGGAATATTCTCATAGAAACATCACAGGGCTCAATATGTAAGTAGGATGGTAAAGCACTGACCAGTGTCCAGGTTCATGGAATTAAAGGTACAGCAGCAGGTGCTCTCTTGCTGAATTACTTTATAATGCTTAGATAATAAAATCCTTTTTTAATTAAGAATATGAAACATGAATCTGTGGATAATTAGCTATCAGACAATTGAGGTGGTATCTGAATACTGTAATTATATAAGGCACATATATCATATCATCACACATATAGACAGACCACCCCCCATCAGTGCCCACTCACCAGCCTTGCAGGGGTCCTTGTAGTCAAACTCTTCATTGCTCTCATCCAGTAAATAGTCAAACCCCAAATCATAATCCAGTCCCTGGGTGAGGAGAAGCCCCCAGAGCAGGGCCAGTCCCACAAAGGGTACAGTCCAGGGGGTGCGAGCTGGGGACCCCATTGTCTGACAAAGGAAAGGAGTGAGAAAGGGGAACCCAGTGCTGATTAGGGGGTTAGCAGGGTTTTGGGGGGTTAGTGTTGAAAGTGATGTCTGTGGGGGGATTGTTGATGAGAGCTGTTTTCGGGGGTGGGGGGCGTGCAGGCGATATTTAGGGGTGCTCTGTGCTGGTGTCTCTTTAAGGGTGTTCTGTGCAGGGTCGGTGTCCTGGAGCCGGTGTTGGGGTCTCTCTCCTGTGAGTGGTGTCTCTCTTGTGTCTCTGGGTCTGTCTCTCCCGGGCTGTGCTCTCTGCTCTGGGTGTTTCTCTGCAGCCGCTTTATCCAATCAACTGATCCCCAACACTCGGGGCAGGACCTGACACAGATCATTAACCACAAGGATACACACAACTACTATACAACTAACACAACCACAGGGATACACACAACTACTATACAACTGACACAACCACAAGGATACACACAACTACTATACAACTAACACAACCACAGGGATACACACAACTACTATACAACTGACACAACCACAGGGATACACACAACTACTATACAACTGACACAACCACAAGGATACACACAACTACTATACAACTGACACAACCATAGGGATACACACAACTACTATACAACTAACACAACCATAGGGATACACACAACTACTATACAACTGACACAACCACAAGGATACACACAACTACTATACAACTGACACAACCATAGGGATACACGCAACTACTATACAACTGACACAACCATAGGGATACACACAACAACTATACAACTGACACAACCACAAGGATACACACAACTACTATACAACTGACACAACCACAAGGATACACACAACTACTATACAACTGACACAACCACAAGGATACACACAACTACTATACAACTGACACAACCATAGGGATACACACAACTACTATACAACTAACACAACCACAAGGATACACACAACTACTATACAACTAACACAACCACAGGGATACACACAACTACTATACAACTGACACAACTACAGGGATACACACAACTACTATACAACTGACACAACCACACGGATACACACAACTACTATACAACTAACACAACCACAAGGATACACACAACTACTATACAACTAACACAACCACAGGGATACACACAACTACTATACAACTGACACAACTACAGGGATACACACAACTACTATACAACTGACACAACCACACGGATACACACAACTACTATACAACTAACACAACCACAGGGATACACACAACTACTATACAACTGACACAACCACAAGGATACACACAACTACTATACAACTGACACAACCACAAGGATACACACAACTACTATACAACTAACACAACCACAAGGATACACACAACTACTATACAACTGACACAACCACAGGGATACACACAACTACTATACAACTGACACAACCACAAGGATACACACAACTACTATACAACTGACACAACCACAAGGATACACACAACTACTATACAACTGACACAACCATAAGGATACACACAACTACTATACAACTGACACAACCATAGGGATACACACAACTACTATACAACTGACACAACCACAGGGATAAACACAACTACCATACAACTAACACAACCACAGGGATACACACAACTACTATACAACTAACACAACCACAGGGATACACACAACTACTATACAACTGACACAACCACAGGGATACACACAACTACTATACAACTAACACAACCACAAGGATACACACAACTACTATACAACTGACACAACCACAAGGATACACACAACTACTATACAACTGACACAACCATAAGGATACACACAACTACTATACAACTAACACAACCACAAGGATACACACAACTACTATACAACTGACACAACCATAGGGATACACACAACTACCATACAACTAACACAACCATAGGGATACACACAACTACTATACAACTGACACAACCACAAGGATACACACAACTACTATACAACTAACACAACCACAAGGATACACACAACTACTATACAACTGACACAACCACAGGGATACACACACCTACTATACAACTGACACAACCACAAGGATACACACAACTACTATACAACTGACACAACCACAAGGATACACACAACTACTATACAACTGACACAACCATAAGGATACACACAACTACTATACAACTAACACAACCACAAGGATACACACAACTACTATACAACTGACACAACCACAGGGATACACACAACTACCATACAACTAACACAACCATAGGGATAAACACAACTACTATACAACTGACACAACCATAGGGATACACACCACTACTATACAACTAACACAACCATAGGGATACACACAACTACTATACAACTAACACAACCACAGGGATACACACAACTACTATACAACTAACACAACCACAGGGATACACACAACTACCATACAACTAACACAACCATAGGGATACACACAACTACTATACAACTGACACAACCACAAGGATACACACAACTACTATACAACTGACACAACCATAGGGATACACACAACTACTATACAACTAACACAACCACAGGGATACACACAACTACTATACAACTAACACAACCACAGGGATACACACAACTACTATACAACTGACACAACCATAGGGATACACACAACTACTATACAACTGACACAACCACAGGGATACACACAACTACTATACAACTGACACAACCATAAGGATACACACAACTACTATACAACTAACACAACCACAAGGATACACACAACTACTATACAACTGACACAACCACAGGGATACACACAACTACTATACAACTAACACAACCACAGGGATACACACAACTACTATACAACTGACACAAGCACAGGGATACACACAACTACTATACAACTAACACAACCACAGGGATACACACAACTACCATACAACTGACACAACCACAAGGATACACACAACTACTATACAACTGACACAACCACAAGGATACACACAACTACTATACAACTGACACAACCACAAGGATACACACAACTACTATACAACTGACACAACCACAAGGATACACACAACTACTATACAACTGAAACAACCACAAGGATACACACAACTACTATACAACTGACACAACCACAGGGATACACACAACTACTATACAACTGACACAACCACAGGGATACACCCAACTACTATACAACTGACACAACCACAGGGATACACCCAACTACTATACAACTAACACAACCACAGGGATACACACAACTACTATACAACTAACACAACCACAGGGATACACACACCTACTATACAACTGGCACAACCATAAGGATACACACAACTACTATACAACTGACACAACCACAGGGATACACACACCTACTATACAACTAACACAACCACAGGGATACACACAACTACTATACACCTGACACAAGCACAGGGATACACACAACTACTATACAACTGACACAACCACACGGATACACACAACTACTATACAACTGACACAACCACAAGGATACACACAACTACTATACAACTGACACAACCACAAGGATACACACAACTACTATACAACTGACACAACCACAAGGATACACACAACTACTATACAACTGACACAACCACAAGGATACACACAACTACTATACAACTGACACAACCACAAGGATACACACAACTACTATACAACTGACACAACCATAGGGATACACACAACTACTATACAACTGACACAACCATAGGGATACACACAACTACTATACAACTGACACAACCATAGGAATACACACAACTACTATACAACTGACACAACCATAGGGATACACACAACTGTTATACAACTGACACAACCATAGGGATACACACAACTACTATACAACTGACAAAAGCACAAGGATACACACAACTACTATACAACTGACACAACCATAGGGATACACACAACAACTATACAACTGACACAACCACAAGGATACACACAACTACTATACAACTGGCACAACCACAAGGATACACACACCTACTATACAACTGACACAACCATAGGAATACACACACCTACTATACAACTGACACAACCACAGGGATACACACAACTACTATACAACTGACACAACCACAGGGATACACACAACTACTATACAACTGACACAACCACAGGGATACACACAACTACTATACAACTGACACAACCATAAGGATACACACAACTACTATACAACTGACACAACCATAGGGATACACACAACTACTATACAACTGACACAGCCACAGGGATAAACACAACTACTATACAACTGACACAACCACAGGGATACACACAACTACTATACAACTGACACAGCCACAGGGATAAACACAACTACTATACAACTGACACAACCACAGGGATACACACAACTACTATACAACTGACACAACCACAGGGATACACACAACTACTATACAACTGACACAGCCACAGGGATAAACACAACTACTATACAACTGACACAACCACAGGGATACACACAACTACTATACAACTGACACAGCCACAGGGATAAACACAACTACTATACAACTGACACAACCACAGGGATACACACAACTACTATACAACTGACACAACCACAGGGATACACACAACTACTATACAACTGACACAACCACAAGGATACACACAACTACTATACAACTGACACAACCATAGGAATACACACACCTACTATACAACTGGCACAACCACAGGGATACACACAACTACTATACAACTGACACAACCACAGGGATACACACAACTACTATACAACTGACACAACCACAGGGATACACACAACTACTATACAACTGGCACAACCACAAGGATACACACACCTACTATACAACTGACACAACCATAGGAATACACACACCTACTATACAACTGGCACAACCACAGGGATACACACAACTACTATACAACTGACACAACCACAGGGATACACACAACTACTATACAACTGACACAACCACAGGGATACACACAACTACTATACAACTGACACAACCATAAGGATACACACAACTACTATACAACTAACACAACCATAGGGATACACACAACTACTATACAACTGACACAGCCACAGGGATAAACACAACTACTATACAACTGACACAACCACAGGGATACACACAACTACTATACAACTGACACAGCCACAGGGATAAACACAACTACTATACAACTAACACAACCACAGGGATACACACAACTACCATACAACTAACACAACCATAGGGATACACACAACTACTATACAACTGACACAACCACAAGGATACACACAACTACTATACAACTAACACAACCACAAGGATACACACAACTACTATACAACTGACACAACCACAGGGATACACACACCTACTATACAACTGACACAACCACAAGGATACACACAACTACTATACAACTGACACAACCACAAGGATACACACAACTACTATACAACTGACACAACCATAAGGATACACACAACTACTATACAACTAACACAACCACAAGGATACACACAACTACTATACAACTGACACAACCACAGGGATACACACAACTACCATACAACTAACACAACCATAGGGATAAACACAACTACTATACAACTGACACAACCATAGGGATACACACCACTACTATACAACTAACACAACCATAGGGATACACACAACTACTATACAACTAACACAACCACAGGGATACACACAACTACTATACAACTAACACAACCACAGGGATACACACAACTACCATACAACTAACACAACCATAGGGATACACACAACTACTATACAACTGACACAACCACAAGGATACACACAACTACTATACAACTGACACAACCATAGGGATACACACAACTACTATACAACTAACACAACCACAGGGATACACACAACTACTATACAACTAACACAACCACAGGGATACACACAACTACTATACAACTGACACAACCATAGGGATACACACAACTACTATACAACTGACACAACCACAGGGATACACACAACTACTATACAACTGACACAACCATAAGGATACACACAACTACTATACAACTAACACAACCACAAGGATACACACAACTACTATACAACTGACACAACCACAGGGATACACACAACTACTATACAACTAACACAACCACAGGGATACACACAACTACTATACAACTGACACAAGCACAGGGATACACACAACTACTATACAAATAACACAACCACAGGGATACACACAACTACCATACAACTGACACAACCACAAGGATACACACAACTACTATACAACTGACACAACCACAAGGATACACACAACTACTATACAACTGACACAACCACAAGGATACACACAACTACTATACAACTGACACAACCACAAGGATACACACAACTACTATACAACTGAAACAACCACAAGGATACACACAACTACTATACAACTGACACAACCACAGGGATACACACAACTACTATACAACTGACACAACCACAGGGATACACCCAACTACTATACAACTGACACAACCACAGGGATACACCCAACTACTATACAACTAACACAACCACAGGGATACACACAACTACTATACAACTAACACAACCACAGGGATACACACACCTACTATACAACTGGCACAACCATAAGGATACACACAACTACTATACAACTGACACAACCACAGGGATACACACACCTACTATACAACTAACACAACCACAGGGATACACACAACTACTATACACCTGACACAAGCACAGGGATACACACAACTACTATACAACTGACACAACCACACGGATACACACAACTACTATACAACTGACACAACCACAAGGATACACACAACTACTATACAACTGACACAACCACAAGGATACACACAACTACTATACAACTGACACAACCACAAGGATACACACAACTACTATACAACTGACACAACCACAAGGATACACACAACTACTATACAACTGACACAACCACAAGGATACACACAACTACTATACAACTGACACAACCATAGGGATACACACAACTACTATACAACTGACACAACCATAGGGATACACACAACTACTATACAACTGACACAACCATAGGAATACACACAACTACTATACAACTGACACAACCATAGGGATACACACAACTGTTATACAACTGACACAACCATAGGGATACACACAACTACTATACAACTGACAAAAGCACAAGGATACACACAACTACTATACAACTGACACAACCATAGGGATACACACAACAACTATACAACTGACACAACCACAAGGATACACACAACTACTATACAACTGGCACAACCACAAGGATACACACACCTACTATACAACTGACACAACCATAGGAATACACACACCTACTATACAACTGGCACAACCACAGGGATACACACAACTACTATACAACTGACACAACCACAGGGATACACACAACTACTATACAACTGACACAACCACAGGGATACACACAACTACTATACAACTGACACAACCATAAGGATACACACAACTACTATACAACTAACACAACCATAGGGATACACACAACTACTATACAACTGACACAACCACAGGGATAAACACAACTACTATACAACTGACACAACCACAGGGATACACACAACTACTATACAACTGACACAGCCACAGGGATAAACACAACTACTATACAACTGACACAACCACAGGGATACACACAACTACTATACAACTGACACAACCACAGGGATACACACAACTACTATACAACTGACACAGCCACAGGGATAAACACAACTACTATACAACTGACACAACCACAGGGATACACACAACTACTATACAACTGACACAGCCACAGGGATAAACACAACTACTATACAACTGACACAACCACAGGGATACACACAACTACTATACAACTGACACAGCCACAGGGATACACACAACTACTATACAACTGACACAACCACAAGGATACACACAACTACTATACAACTGACACAACCATAGGAATACACACACCTACTATACAACTGGCACAACCACAGGGATACACACAACTACTATACAACTGACACAACCACAGGGATACACACAACTACTATACAACTGACACAACCACAGGGATACACACAACTACTATACAACTGGCACAACCACAAGGATACACACACCTACTATACAACTGACACAACCATAGGAATACACACACCTACTATACAACTGGCACAACCACAGGGATACACACAACTACTATACAACTGACACAACCACAGGGATACACACAACTACTATACAACTGACACAACCACAGGGATACACACAACTACTATACAACTGACACAACCATAAGGATACACACAACTACTATACAACTAACACAACCATAGGGATACACACAACTACTATACAACTGACACAGCCACAGGGATAAACACAACTACTATACAACTGACACAACCACAGGGATACACACAACTACTATACAACTGACACAGCCACAGGGATAAACACAACTACTATACAACTGACACAACCACAGGGATACACACAACTACTATACAACTGACACAGCCACAGGGATACACACAACTACTATACAACTGACACAGCCACAGGGATAAACACAACTACTATACAACTGACACAACCACAGGGATACACACAACTACTATACAACTGACACAGCCACAGGGATAAACACAACTACTATACAACTGACACAACCACAGGGATACACACAACTACTATACAACTGACACAGCCACAGGGATACACACAACTACTATACAACTGACACAACCACAAGGATACACACAACTACTATACAACTGACACAACCACAGGGATACACACAACTACTATACAACTGACACAACCACAGGGATACACACAACTACTATACAACTGACACAACCACAAGGATACACACACCTACTATACAACTGGCACAACCACAAGGATACACACACCTACTATACAACTGACACAACCATAGGAATACACACACCTACTATACAACTGGCACAACCACAGGGATACACACAACTACTATACAACTGGCACAACCACAGGGATACACACAACTACTATACAACTGACACAACCACAGGGATACACACAACTACTATACAATTGACACAACCATAGGGATACACACAACTACTATACAACTGACACAACCACAGGGATACACACAACTACTATACAACTGACACAGCCACAGGGATACACACAACTACTATACAACTGACACAAGCACAGGGATACACACAACTACTATACAACTGACACAAGCATAAGGATACACACAACTACTATACAACTGACACAAGCATAGGGATACACACAACTACTATACAACTGACACAACCATAAGGATACACACAACTACTATACAACTGACACAAGCACAGGGATACACACAACTACTATACAACTGACACAACCACAGGGATACACACAACTACTATACAACTGACACAACCACAGGGATACACACAACTACTATACAACTGACACAACCATAGGGATACACACAACTGTTATACAACTGACACAACCACAGGGATACACACAACTACTATACAAGTGACACAACCACAAGGATACACACAACTACTATACAACTGACACAACCACAGGGATACACACAACTACTATACAACTGACACAACCACAGGGATACACACAACTACTATACAACTGACACAACCACAGGGATACACACAACTACTTTACAACTGACACAACCATAGGGATACACACAACTACTATACAACTGACACAACCACAGGGATACACACAACTACTATACAACTGGCACAACCACAAGGATACACACAACTACTATACAACTGACACAACCACAAGGATACACACAACTACTATACAACTGACACAACCATAAGGATACACACAACTACTATACAACTGACACAACCACAAGGATACACACAACTACTATACAACTGACACAACAACAGGGATACACACACCTACTATACAACTGACACAACCACAGGGATACACACAACTACTATACAACTAACACAACCACAGGTATACACACAACTACTATACAACTGACACAACCACAGGGATACACACACCTACTATACAACTGACACAACCACAGGGATACACACAACTACTATACAACTAACACAACCACAGGGATACACACAACTACTATACAACTGACACAACCACAGGGATACACACACCTACTATACAACTGACACAACCACAGGGATACACACAAATACTATACAACCGACACAACCACAGGGATACACACAACTACTATACAACTGACACAACCACAAGGATACACACAACTACTATACAACTGACACAACCACAGGGATACACACAACTACTATACAACTGACACAACCACAGGGATACACACAACTACTATACAACTGACACAACCACAAGGATACAAACAACTACTATACAACTGACACAACCACAGGGATACACACACCTACTATACAACTGACACAACCACAGGGATACACACAACTACTATACAACTAACACAACCACAGGGATACACACAACTACTATACAACTGACACAACCACAGGGATACACACACCTACTATACAACTGACACAACCACAGGGATACACACAAATACTATACAACCGACACAACCACAGGGATACACACAACTACTATACAACTGACACAACCACAAGGATACACACACCTACTATACAACTGGCACAACCACAAGGATACACACACCTACTATACAACTGACACAACCATAGGAATACACACACCTACTATACAACTGGCACAACCACAGGGATACACACAACTACTATACAACTGGCACAACCACAGGGATACACACAACTACTATACAACTGACACAACCACAGGGATACACACAACTACTATACAATTGACACAACCATAGGGATACACACAACTACTATACAACTGACACAACCACAGGGATACACACAACTACTATACAACTGACACAGCCACAGGGATACACACAACTACTATACAACTGACACAAGCACAGGGATACACACAACTACTATACAACTGACACAAGCATAAGGATACACACAACTACTATACAACTGACACAAGCATAGGGATACACACAACTACTATACAACTGACACAACCATAAGGATACACACAACTACTATACAACTGACACAAGCACAGGGATACACACAACTACTATACAACTGACACAACCACAGGGATACACACAACTACTATACAACTGACACAACCACAGGGATACACACAACTACTATACAACTGACACAACCATAGGGATACACACAACTGTTATACAACTGACACAACCACAGGGATACACACAACTACTATACAACTGACACAACCACAAGGATACACACAACTACTATACAACTGACACAACCACAGGGATACACACAACTACTATACAACTGACACAACCACAGGGATACACACAACTACTATACAACTGACACAACCACAGGGATACACACAACTACTATACAACTGACACAACCATAGGGATACACACAACTACTATACAACTGACACAACCACAGGGATACACACAACTACTATACAACTGGCACAACCACAAGGATACACACAACTACTATACAACTGACACAACCACAAGGATACACACAACTACTATACAACTGACACAACCATAAGGATACACACAACTACTATACAACTGACACAACCACAAGGATACACACAACTACTATACAACTGACACAACAACAGGGATACACACACCTACTATACAACTGACACAACCACAGGGATACACACAACTACTATACAACTAACACAACCACAGGTATACACACAACTACTATACAACTGACACAACCACAGGGATACACACACCTACTATACAACTGACATAACCACAGGGATACACACAACTACTATACAACTAACACAACCACAGGGATACACACAACTACTATACAACTGACACAACCACAGGGATACACACACCTACTATACAACTGACACAACCACAGGGATACACACAAATACTATACAACCGACACAACCACAGGGATACACACAACTACTATACAACTGACACAACCACAAGGATACACACAACTACTATACAACTGACACAACCACAGGGATACACACAACTACTATACAACTGACACAACCACAGGGATACACACAACTACTATACAACTGACACAACCACAAGGATACAAACAACTACTATACAACTGACACAACCACAAGGATACACACAACTACTATACAACTGACACAACCATAAGCATACACATAACTACTATACAACTGACACAACCACAAGGATACACACAACTACTATACAACTGACACAACCACAGTGATACACACACCTACTATACAACTGACACAACCACAGGGATACCCACAACTACTATACATCTGACACAACAATAGGGATACACACAACTACTATACAACTGACACAACCATAGGGATACACACAACTACTATACAACTGACACAACCACAGGGATACACACAACTACTATACAACTGACACAACCATAAGGATACACACAACTACTATACAACTGACACAACCATAAGGATACATACAACTACTATACAACTGACACAACCGCAGGGATACACACAACTACTATACAACTGACACAACCATAAGGATACACACAAATACTATACAACCGACACAACCACAGGGATACACACAACTACTATACAACTGACACAACCATAGGGATACACACAACTGATATACAACTGACACAACCACAAGGATACGCACAACTACTATACAACTGACACAACCATAGGGATATACACAACTACTGAACAACTGACTGTGTGTCAGTTGTATAGTAGTTATGTGTATCCCTGTGGTTGTGTTAGTTGTATAGTTGTTGTGTGTATCCCTATGCTTGTTCCAGTTGTATAGTAGTTGTGTGTATCCCTGTGGTTGTGTCAGTTGTATAGTAGTTGGGTGTATCCCTGTGGTTGTGTCATTTGTATTGTAGTTGTGTGTATGTATCCCTGTGTGTATCAGTGGCTGTGTGTGTTGTATTCCTGTTGTGTGTATCAGTGACTGTGTGTGTGTATCCCTATGTGTATCAGTGGTTGTGTGTGTGTATCCCTCTGTGTATCAGTGGTTGTGTGTGTGTATCCCTGTGTGTATCAGTGACTGTGCGTGTATCCCTGTGTGTATCAGTGGTTGTGTGTTTTGTATCGCTGTGTGTATCAGTGGCTGTGTATGTAACCCTGTGTGTATCAATGGCTGTGTGTGTGTATCCCTGTGTGTATCAGTGGCTGTGTGTGTGTATCCTTTTGTGTATCAGTGGCTGTGTATGTAACCCTGTGTGTATCAATGGCTGTGTGTGTGTATCCCTGTGTGTATCAGTGGCTGTGTGTGTGTATCCCTGTGTGTATCAATGGCTGTGTGTGTGTATCCCTCTGTGTATCAGGGGCTGTGTATGTGTATCCCTGTGTGTATCAATGGCTGTGTGTGTGTGTCCCTGTGTGTATCAGTGACTGTTTGTGTATCCCTGTGTGTATCAGTGACTGTTTGTGTATCCCTCTGTGTATCAGTGGTTGTGTGTGTGTATCCCTGTGTGTATCAGTGGTTGTGTGTTTTGTATCCCTGTGTGTATCAGTGGCTGTGTGTGTGTATCCCTCTGTGCATTAGTGGCTGTGTGTGTGTCCCTGTGTGTATCAGTGGCTGTGTGTGTATCCCTGTGTGTATCAGTGGCTGTGTGTGTATCCCTGTGTGTATCAATGGCTGTGTGTGTATCCCTGTGTGTATCAGTCACTGTGTGTATCTCTGTTTGTGTCAGTGGCTGTGTGTGTGTATCCCTGTGTGTATCAATGGCTGTGTGTGTATCCCTGTGTGTATCAGTCACTGTGTGTGTGTATCTCTGTGTGTAACAGTGACTGTGTGTGTGTATCCCTCTGTGTGTCTGTGGTCGTGTGTATCCCTGTGCGTATCAGTGACTGTGTGTGCGTGTATCCCTCAGTGTATCAGTGGCTGTTTGTGTGTATCCCTCTTTGTATCAGTGGTTGTGTGTGTGTATCCCTCAGTGTATCAGTGGCTGTTTGTGTGTATCCCTCTTTGTATCAGTGGTTGTGTGTGTGTATCCCTCAGTGTATCAGTGGCTGTTTGTGTGTATCCCTCTTTGTATCAGTGGTTGTGTGTGTGTATCCCTGTGTGTATCAGTGACTGTGTGTGTATCCCTCTGTGTATCAATGACTGTGTGTATCCCTGTGTGTATCAGTTACTGTGTGTGTATCCCTGTGTGTGTCAGTGACTGTGTGTGTATCCCTCTGTGTATCAGTGGTTGTGTGTGTGTATCCCTGTGTGTATCAGTGACTGTGTGTGTATCCCTCTGTGTATCAGTGGTTGTGTGTGTGTATCCCTGTGTGTATCAGTGACTGTGTGTATCCCTTTGTGTATCAGTTACTGTGTGTGTATCCCTGTGTGTATCAGTTACTGTGTGTGTATCCCTGTGTGTGTATCCCTCTGTGTATCAGTGACTGTGTGTATCCCTGTGTGTATCAGTGACTGCGTGTGTGTGTATCCCTTTGTGTATCATTGGCTGTGTGTGTATCCCTGTGTGTGTCAGTGGCTGTGTGTGTGTATCCCTGTGTGTGTCAGTGGCTATGTGTATCCCTGTGGTTGTGTCAGTTGTATATTAGTTGTGTGTATCCCTGTGGTTGTGTCAGTTTTTTGTAGTTGTGTGTATCAGTGGCTGTGTGTGTGTATCCCTCTGTGTATCAGTGGCTGTGTGTGTATCCCTGTGTGTATCAGTGGCTGTGTGTGTGTATCCCTGTGTGTATCAGTGGCTGTGTGTATTCCTGTGGTTGTGTCAGTTGTATATTAGTTGTGTGTATCCCTGTGGTTGTGTCAGTTTTTTGTAGTTGTGTGTATCAGTGGCTGTGTGTGTGTATCCCTCTGTGTATCAGTGGCTGTGTGTGTATCCCTGTGTGTATCAGTGGCTGTGTGTGTGTATCCCTGTGTGTATCAGTGGCTGTGTGTATTCCTGTGGTTGTGTCAGTTGTATAGTCGTTGTGTGTATCCCTGTGGTTGTGTCAGTTGTATAGTAGTTGTGTGTATCGTTGTGGTTATGTCAGAAATATACAGAGGGATATACACACAACTATTATACAACTGACACAACCACAGGGATAAACACACAGCCACTGATACACAGAGGGATTCACACACACAGCCACGGATACACACAGGGATACACACTCACACAGCCACTGATAAACACGGGGATATACACACAGCCACTGATACACACAGGGATACACACACAGCCACTGATAAACACGGGGATATACACACAGCCACTGATACACACAGGGATACACACACAGCCACTGCTACACCGAGGGATACACACACACAGCCACTGATACACACAGGGATACACACACAGCCACTGCTACACCGAGGGATACACACACACAGCCACTGATACACACAGGGATACACACACACAGCCACTCATACACAGAGGGATACACACACAGCACTGATACACAGGGATACACACACACAGTCACTGATACACACAGGTATACACACACACAGCCACTGATACACACGGGGATATACACACAGCCACTGATACACACAGGAATACACACGCAGTCACTGATACACACAAAGATACACACACAGCCACTGATACGCAGATGGATACACACACAGCCACTGATATACAGAGGGATACACACACACACACAACCACTGATACACAGAGGGATACACACACAGCCACTGATACACAGAGGGATACACACACACAGCCACTAATGCACACAAGGAAACACACACAGCCACTAATGCACACAGGGACACACACAGCCACTAATGCACACAAGGGAACACACACAGCCACTGATACACAGAGGGATACACACACAGCCACTAATACACACAGGGATACACACACACAGCCACTAATGCACAGAGGGATACACAAACACAGCCACTGATACACAGATGGACACACACACACACACAGCCATTGACACACACGGATACACACACAACCACTTATACACAGAGGGATACACACACGCCCACTGATACACAGAGGGATACACACACGGCCACTGATACACACAGGGATACACACACACATCCACTGATACACACAGGGATACACACACAGCCACTGATACACACAGGGATACACACACACAACCACTGATACAAAGAGGGATACACACACAGCCACTATCACACAGAGGGATACACACGCAGTCACTGACACACACAGGGATACACACACACAGCCACTAATGCACAGAGGGATACACACACACGCAGTCACTGATACACAGAGGGACACACACACACAGCCACTGATACACACAGGGATGCACACACAACCACTGATACACACAGGGACACACACACACAACCACTGATACACACAGGGACACACACACACAGCCACTAATACACAGAGGGATACACACACACGCAGTCACTGATACACAGAGGGATACACACACACAGCCACTGATACACACAGGGATGCACACACACAGCCACTGATACACACAGGGGTACACACACACAGCCACTGATACACACAGGGATACACACACACAGCCACTGACACAAACGGATACACACACACACACAACCACTGATACACAGAGGGATACACACACACGCAGTCACTGATACACAAACGGATACACACACACACACAACTACTGATACACACAGGGATTCAGCACACAGCCACTGATACACTCAGGGATACACACACACAGCCACTGATACACAGATGGACACACACACAGAGTCACTGATGCACACAGGGATACACACACAACCACTGATACACACAGGGATACACAAACAGCCACCGATACACACAGAGATACACACAAACAGCCACTGATACACACAGGGATACACACACACAGTCACTGATACACACAGGGATACACACACAACCACTGATACACACAGGGATACACAAACAGCCACCGATACACACAGAGATACACACAAACAGCCACTGATACACACAGGGATACACACACACAGTCACTGATACACACAGGGATACACACACAACCACTGATACACACAGGGATACACACACACAGCCACTTATACACACAGGGATACACAAACAGCCACCGATACACACAGAGATACACACACTAAGCCACTGATATACACACAGGGATACACACACACAGCCACTGTTACACAGAAGGATGCACACACAACCACTGATACACATAGGGATACACACACACAGCCACTGATACACACAGGGATACACGCACAGTCACTGATACACACAGGGATACACACACACAGCCACTGATACACACAGGGATACACACACACAGCCACTGATACACACAGGGATAGACAAACAGCCACTGATACACATAGGGATACACACAGGGATTCAGCAAACAGTCACTGATACACACAGGGATACACACAGCCACTGATACACACAGGGATGCACACACAACCACTGATACACACAGGGACACACAGCAACTGACACAAACATGGATACACACACACAACTAATGATACACACAGGGATAGACAAACAGCCACTGATACACAGATGGACACACACACAGTCACTGATACACACAGAGATACACACACAACCACTGATACACACAGGGATACACAAACAGCCACCGATACACACAGGGATACACACACACACCGCTACCGATACACACAGAGATACACACACTAAGCCACTGATATACACACAGGGATACACACACACAGCCACTGTTACACAGAAGGATGCACACACAACCACTGATACACACAGGGATACACACACAAGCCACTGATACACAGAGGGATACACACACACAGCCACTGATACACAGAGGGATACACACACACAGCCACTGATACACACAGGGATACACACACAAGCCACTGATACACAGAGGGATACACACACACAGCCACTGATACACTGAGGGGTACACACAGGGATACACACACACAGCCACTGATGCACACAGGGGTACACACACACAGCCACTGATACACTGAGGGATACACACACACAGCCACTGATACACACAGGGATACACACACACAGCCACTCATACACACAGGGATACACACACACAGCCACTGATACACTGAGGGATACACACACACAGCCACTGATACACACAGGGGTACACACACACAGCCACTGATACACTGAGGGATACACACACACAGCCACTGATACACACAGGGGTACACACACACAGCCACTGATACACAGAGGGATACACACACACAGCCACTGATACACAGAGGGATACACACACACAGTCATTGATACACACAGGGATACACACACACAGCCACTGACACAAACGGATACACACACACACAGCCTTTGATACACACAGGGATGCACACACAACCACTGATACACACAGGGACACACAGCAACTGACACAAACATGGATACACACACACAACTACTGATACACACAGGGTACACACACAGCCACTGATACACAGATGGACACACACACACACACAGCCACTGATACACACAGGGATAGACAAACAGCCACTGATACACACAGGGATTCAGCACACAGCCACTGATACACAGATGGACACACACACAGTCACTGATACACACAGAGATACACACACACAACCACTGATACACACAGGGATAAACAAACAGCCACCGATACACACAGGGATACAGCACACCGCTACCGATACACACAGAGATACACACACTAAACCACTGATATACATCCAGGGATACACACACACGGCCACTGTTACATATAGGGATACACACACACAGCCACTGATACACAGAGGGATACACACACAGCCACTGATACACTGAGGGATACACACAGCCACTGATACACAGAGGGATACACACGCACAGCCACTGATACACAGAGGGATACACACACACAGCCACTAATACACAGAGGGATACACACACACAGCCACTAATACACAGAGGGATACACACGCACAGCCACTGATACACAGAGGGATACACACACAAAGCCACTGATACACAGAGGGATACACACACACAGCCACTGATACACTGAGGGATACACACAGCCACTGATACACAGAGGGATACACACGCACAGCCACTGATACACAGAGGGATACACACACACAGCCACTGATACACAGAGGGATACACACACACAGCCACTAATACACAGAGGGATACACACACAGCCACTGATACACACATGGATACACACACACAGCCACTGATACACACAGGGATACACACACAGCCACTGATACACACAGGGATACAAAACACCCAGAATAATTGATACACATAGGCGTACAGAAAACACAACCAACCAAATTCGTAACCCTCACGGTATATTCGGGTGGATCTATATTTGAGTATTTACGGTAATGACCTGTGTAAGTGGGGTATGCGCTCCCACTCCAGAGAACTGTTTTTTTTTCCACAAAGGAAGTGCCGTAGGGCCTCATGAGTCCCCCAGGCAGTATGTTCACCACCGCTAGTCTAGTCTATATTATCAACATATATCAATCACTAGATCTGACTTTATTTTTTAAAGCAATTTTTTCCGTAAAGAACTCTATTGACATATTATAGGGCCTCTGTTTACCTTTCTCTATATGGCAAATAAAATACATTTAGTGAATGAAGGCAAGCATTTTTCGCTTAAAGGGTCACTGCGGTCTGATTGTTTTCTTTTCGGTCGTTTTAATAACTAAACTAAAATGTTTTAGAAAGGAGATAAATACATAAAAACAACTGTTTCGGGAATAACAAAAGTATTTCTCAGAGATATCTGTCCCTGGCCAAATTACCAATATACAGATAGTGTGCACACCTTAGTGAAATAATATACCAACACAGATGTAGCGGAACCCATCACTGTTTTACCCTGTTTTATGATTATTATGGTTAAAATATGATCCTACTATATGTATGTTGGTTGATGCTCTGCAGAATATTGTCCCAGACATTTGCAGCTACTTGGCATGGGAGATAATCCTGTTACAGCGACTCCGCATAAGATAAAGGAAGTCTATTGTATACAGTGTTTTCATTCTCAGATAAGAACAAAGAAGTGTAATTGAATCAATGTCTGATTGTATCAAAGTTGCCAGGGAGGTGTGACCCACCTATTGTTCTCTTTATGTGTATTGTGCGGCCAAATATGGGCATGTGTATTACCTGTGGCCAAAGAGATGTATATATATTTCTGTAAAGGTAAATAAAGTCAGTATTCATTTGACTCCCAAATTGTGTGTTAATGACAGATGTCCACAAATCCATAATGGAAAAGCAGCGGGCACGGGAGCGGTCCATCTTGGGAGCTGCTAACCCACCTCCCACCATTAACCCCCCCCCCCCCCCAGCACTGCGTCCGGGTGGTGGGAAATACCAAACCCCTCCACGGTACATCAGGTGCCACACGTGTAACCAGCAGGGTCACATGCAGAGAGACTATCCCAGAAACAGAAACCGCTCCATGTGGAATACTCCAACTAATTCCACCTCCCAGCAGCAGTGTGTACCCCAGGGGGCCGAAGGTGTCGTCCATCCCCCCCAGCGGCAGTGTGAACCCCAGGGGGCAGAAGGTGTCATCCTTCCCCCCCAGCGGCAGTGTGAACCCCAGGGAGCAGAAGGTGTCGTCCTTCCTCCCCAGCGACAGTGTGTACCCCAGGGAGCAGAAGGTGTCGTCCTTCCTCCCCAGCAGCAGTGTGTACCCCAGGGGGCCGAAGGTGTCGTCCATCCCCCCCAGCGGCAGTGTGAACCCCAGGGGGCAGAAGGTGTCATCCTTCCCCCCCAGCGGCAGTGTGAACCCCAGGGGGCAGAAGGTGTCATCCTCCCCCCCCCAGCGGCAGTGTGAACCCCAGGGGGCAGAAGGTGTCATCCTTCCCCCCCAGCGGCAGTGTGTACCCCAGGGAGCCGAAGGTGTCGTCCTTCCTCCCCAGCGACAGTGTGTATCCCAGGGAGCAGAAGGTGCCATCCTTCCCCCCCAGCGGCAGTGTGAACCCCAGGGGGCAGAAGGTGTCGTCCTTTCTCCCCAGCGGCAGTGTGAACCCCAGGGGGCAGAAGGTGTCGTCCTTCCCCCCCAGCGGCAGTGTGTACCCCAGGGAGCAGAAGGTGTCGACCTTCCTCCACAGCGGCAGTGGGTACCCCAGGGGGCCAAAGGTGTCGTCCTTCCCCCCCAGCGGCAGTGTGAAACACAGGGGGCAGAATATGTCGTCCTTCCCCCCCAGCGACAGTTTACCCTAACCAGGGGAGACACCAATCTCCCAGACGGCGCAGATGGGACCGTGGTCTCTGCGCCCACAGCTTGTCCAGATCCCCAACTACTCTCACTGGGACAACCGGAGGAGGGGGTAAGTACAAATTCCCCTCCCCAGCTAACTTCTAATGTGGCCCCAGGGTTAACAGAGGAAATGTTAACCCCCACTGACCCACACGTTTCCCTGGCTACTGAGCCGGAATATGTCCCAAATGCCCCAGCAGAAGAGCTGACAGTGGGGCAGAGTGCAGTCGGCCTCTGCCCTCCCTTTGTCCCTTGTACAGAGCAGGAGGTCCTGCAGGTTATACCAGCAGAAGAGCTGGCATCAGGGCAGAGTGCCTCTGGCCTCTGCCCCTCAAGTCCCCTCAGCGTGTTGCACCATCACCCCAGCGAAATATCCAGGTGCCTGTTTAGACTTCCCCCCAAAGGGGAGATGTGTGACGAAGTGCCCTTCGCCACTTTGGCTTGGAGAGGACTGTTTGCCAGCCTCCTGCCCTGCGACTATGGCCCTGGTACATATTGCCCTTTGGAACCAGTGTTCGGCCATACCAGAGTGTAAGTCACTCATTCTGGCCCTTTACATACAGGGGGGTCATTCGGTACTTGCCCTGTGTGAACCATGATACCCCAGATAACTGTGCCATGAAGCCCATTCATATAATGAAAGACTATGGGAAAGACTTTAGTTACATGGCAATTGAACTGTGTGAAGAGGATCTGAGCGCTATTCGGTAGTTTTGTGCGCTCAGATCCCAGCTATCTGGGGATATGGGAAATGTGAGTAAATGTGAATTGCAGTAATGCTGATGGGTTGTCAAACTAAAGAATTGACCAACAAATACTTTTGTCCGGACATCTCCAGGCCGATCCGTTGGGATCAGACCGTGTATGCCGGCTTATGGTCACGGGGGAGGTGTGTAGCGGAACCCATCACTGTTTTACCCTGTTTTATGATTATTATGGTTAAAATATGATCCTACTATATGTATGTTGGTTGATGCTCTGCAGAATATTGTCCCAGACATTTGCAGCTACTTGGCATGGGAGATAATCCTCTTACAGCGACTCCGCATAAGATAAAGGAAGTCTATTGTATACAGTGTTTTCATTCTCAGATAAGAACAAAGAATTGTAATTGAATCAATGTCTGATTGTATCAAAGTTGCCAGGGAGGTGTGACCCACCTATTGTTCTCTTTATGTGTATTGTGCGGCCAAATATGGGCATGTGTATTACCTGTGGCCAAAGAGATGTATATATATTTCTGTAAAGGTAAATAAAGTCAGTATTTATTTGACTCCCAAATTGTGTGTCGTCCAATATGGGAGGTCGGGAATGGTGAGACTGTAGTGCCTCTTGGGTATTTTACTGTATACCAGCGGAGATATTGGATACTTGTTCCAGCTCCGTTACAACAGAGTTCTGGTATAAAGCTTTCTCTCGCCTAGTTTTATTACGTCAGCCGTCATTTATATCGTTTTTAATAATCAGATAAAAGCAAACAACTAAGCAAAACATCAGGTTTATAAGACAATTCATTGGTTCTGAGATGTCCGCTTTTACGAGGTCTCGGTCAGGTATTGGGTTAATACATTAAGGAGTCTCCAGGTCTCATCCCACAGGGGGATGAGTCTTTCTTCCCATTGGTCAAAAGGTCAAGACAAAGGAAAGATGGCACTCCCCTTCTAATGTCCCTAGGTGTGGTAGCTGTCGTCATCCTTGCTAGACCGGAAATAGTGTCACCTGCATTTTGTATGTGGAATTAGTGAATCCTGCATCTTAGAGTTCCCAATGATTCAGCATTTATTAATAAAGCTTTGGTTATACGATAATACTGCAAAGATTAGATATATAAGTAGGTGCATGAATACAGTTATGCATTTTGTACGGATCCCAATACATAACAGTCCCCCCTAAAATGACATAATATATTCGTCACACTCTCAATTATTAGTAAAGCTTATTAGTTATAACACCGTGTTCTAATATCGGGTGTTTAAAGCTAAGTATAATGGATTGATAGATATATATATGTATATCTATATCTCAACTATGGTCCTTCCAGAGCACTATTCTTTATGTCTTCTATTTCCAGATGTTGAAAGCATTGCATGTGTGTAAGTCATAGGTACATATCTTCGTTCAATCGGGCTTGCCATGACCTGACGTCACACCTACCCTATGACCTATGTGGCATGGGGAAGACCTAACAAGCCTCTAATATCCAATAGTGTAGCTAGACTTGGATAGGGACCATAGGGCTCAGATATAGTGTAGCTCAGCTCACAGAACACTCTCCTTAGAGCCAGTTAAAGTCCGCATCAGAAGATGGGATATTTTGCAATCATCATTCTGTCCATGTAGATCTGTGTCTAGATCTTGGTGGATAAAAGTGGGAGAAGCCTTGTCCACAGCTTTCTGAAGGTAGTTGCGTATGCAAGGAATAATGCAACATAAGAGGAAGGCTAACAAGATTATGACAATAAAGATGGCCATCCCTATTTGCAATAACACTTTCTGCCAGCCATTCATCCAACCAAACCATGATTCCCAATAATCTATAATACCAAAATTTTCTTTTAATTCTTGACCAAGGTTAGCCAATTTCTGGATCGCCAGTGTGATCTTACCATTTGGACCTGTATTATCAGGAATGTATGTACAACATGTGTTAGTGTCAGGAAGCATTTTACAAACTCCACCTTTTTCTGCAAGGATCATGTCTAATGCCATACGATTCTGGAAGGCCATGTGTGATGTAGCCTCTAATTGCTCTGCAATGCCGTTTAAGGCATCCTTAGTGTAGTTAACAAATCGTTGCTGGTTATAGTAAATATAATTGATCCAGGCAACATTCTTGTTTACACCAATCATTGGTATCAGTGATTCAAATCCTGCTGCTATCTGGTTTCGGGCCTTAAATTGGTCGGGCACCCCCCTTTGTGACTCCAATAGTATCAATATATACATGTGGGTCAAAACTTTCCCGAAGTTCAGATGATGAAGTTTGTCTTTTCTTTCTGGACCTTGTTGGGGATTCATTAGGTAAATTGTTATCGTAATAAGTTGGAACAATGTGTAACGGCATTATGGCTTTAGCCAAGGTACATTCCCCACGCCATACTCCTGACAGTCTTACCCTAAGTATCATATCCCCACATAACCAATATATGTCCCCTAAAGATCGGGTCTGATTGACTAGCAGTGTGGATGAACCATCTCTGTATGTATGACAAAATCCACTTGGGAACTCCTGTAAATTGAACCCCTGAGAAACGTTTCTCCTGTATAATTTCCAGGGTATATAGTTATACCTCTCCCTGGATGGGGGTTATTGGTTACCACAGGGTACGTGTTTCTCCATTGTTCACACTCATCTGTATGACTATATCCTTTGAACAGTTTCAGAAAGCATTTTTCTTCTTGCATTGGTATAGTAAGTGGAACAGTACCTAAGTGAGGTCTAGCATGGCAACATACATAACAATTGGTCTTATTACTTTCTTGTACATTGTATTTCATCAATTCTAACCATACGTTAAGGTCTGAGTATCCAGTCTCAGTAGCTAATGTGTCCTCATATGTTGGGTCACCAGTAGCAGTCATTGTTCCAATGATCTGGGGCCCTGACTTCAATGACCGCAATGCCAAAGGTAAGTCTGGGTGTTTGTATAGATCTGCTATCTTAAACTTGCCCTTCAGTTCTGCACTCTGCCCTCTAGTCCAAGCCCTCAGTATATATGTGTCAGCATCCATGGGACAAGGGTTTTGTATGGTCAGAGTCAATTGCATATCAGAACCAGATACTCCACTATTCAGACATCGACCAGTCTTTATTAGAGTCATTCGGTCAAGGAGGGACCTACCCTGGTCATCTTTCTTATCTGCAGCACTTTGAGGTCTGTACCCCCAAAGTGTCCCAGTGCCCCATCCTGCCGCCTGCCATGTGTCACAATGTCTTCCAACAGTTTCATCCATGACACATATGTACATATCTCTCTTATATATGTCACATTGTTCAGGGATTGAAGGGCAGGGAACAATGTCGCAAATGTCAAAGGTGTATGTAGCAACATGTGTATTACGTGAATTATACCAAAATGTAATACCATCTTTACCTTTTGTAATGGTTACCTGCTGAGCAATACTTGGAATTATCATGAGAGACAGGACAAACCACTGAATTATACTCATTGTGTTGGTTCCTGATCATTAGGAGAAGGAACCTGTTTGCAATGGGATGCGTGGACCCAAGTAGCTTTCCCTTCCAGCTTAACTGATGTAGCTGTGATCAGTAGTACTTGGAATGGGCCTTCGTATCTGGGTTCCAAAGGGGTTTTCCTCATACATTTCTTAACTAGGACCCAATCTCCAGGAAGTAGTTGATGAGTACCAGTGATTACTTCCGAATCTGGAATAGAAGAGAACACGTGTGCATGGATTTTAGTCAGTGCGGTGGACAATGCAATTACATAGTCAACAAGTACATCAGATTTAAGTTGCAATTGCTGAGGAAAGTAGCACCCTGATCTAGGAGCAGACCCAAACAAGATTTCATGGGGGTACAATGCATGTTTCCCTCTATGGGTATACCTGACACTGAACAAGGCTATGGGGAGACTTTCAGGCCATGGCATACCAGTTTCTTGTGACATTTTTAGCATCCGAGATTTCAAGGTACCATTCATACGTTCCACCTTCCCACTACTTTGAGGATGGTAAGGCGTATGAAAGGAGAGGGTTACTCCTAGGGCTGTCCATATTTCCTTGGCCAATACTGCTGTGAAAGCTGGTCCCTGATCACTTTCGATTACTTCAGGAATGCCATATCTGCAGATAATCTCTGTTAACAGGCGTTTCACGGTTGTCTTTGTTGTCATGTTTGTAACTGGGTAGGCCTCTGGCCATCCTGAGAACATGTCTACGATGACCAATGCATATTCATACCGACCACTCTTTGGCATTTGAATATGATCGATTTGTATCCTCTGGAATGGATACAATGATTTCGCCAAATGTCTCTGTGGTGGCTTCTCAGTACGGCCTGCGTTGCACTTGGCACAAATACTGCACGATTTACAGTAAGTGTTTGTCAGAGTGGTGATGCCTGGGGCCATGTAATACTTGTTTATTAAAGCATTCATGAGAGTCTTTGACAGGTGTGCTGGTCCATGTGCCCATTGTACTGTTGCTGGGTACAAGCTTCTTGGTAAACACAATCTCAGATTGTCAACATATAGTCCATCTTTCAGGGCTGCTCCCTTGGCTTTCCATTTGTTCACTTCTTCTGGACCTGCCGTCTTCTGCAATTCTTTGAGCAATGTTAAGTCTGTTGGCAAAGTTTGCATTGTGTAGATGTTTATTCCTCCATCCACCTCTCTTGTTTCCATTTCCTGTGTTGACATTGCCGCGTGCTTAGCCGTCTGATCTGCTAGATGGTTTCCTCGTGCCTCCTCCGAATTTAGCTTCCCATGTGCCTTTACTTTCAGTATGGCTACTTCCTTCGGAAGTGTTAGAGCTTCTAACAGTTCACGGATGGCTTTAGCATGCTTCACTGGAGTACCTGTGGCTGTCATGAATCCTCTGGCTCTCCAAATTACCCCAAAGTCTTGAGTCATCTCCCAGAGCATACCTTGAGTCTGTATAGATATTGGCCCGGACTCCTGTCGCAACCTCACAGGCTTTAGTCAATGCAATCAATTCTGCCTCTTGTGCTGACATGGAGGGAGGTAGTGAGAAGGCTCGTATCACATCTTTTTCCGTAGTCAGGGCGTATCCTGTGTGATATTTTCCATTCTCATCAGCATACCTTGATCCATCCACATACAGAGTGATGTCTGGGTCTGTCAGAGCAAGTTCCTTTACATTTGCAAGGTGTGAGGTTTCCATTTCCATTTGCTGAAGACAGTCATGGGGCGGATTTGTGAGTCCTGGGACTGCATATGAGTCTCTGGCTTGTGTACTGGGATTCCTATTTGCTTGCCAGTTAAGAGTTTTCTTTTCTACTCCTTCTTCTTCCAACTCCTCTTCCTCTGCAGATTCCCACCATTTTAATGCAGCTCCCAATGTTTTCCATCCATCTGGTGCATTGTCTGGTAGAAGGAGGGAACATTGCAGACGGAGGTGTCTGGCTGTAGTCATGTGCTTAGGTTGAGTCTGCTGTATGATGGCCGCAATGTCATGTGGTGCAAGAACTGTCAGAGGATAACCAAGGACTATGTCATTGGTTTTGTCCAGTAAGGCATGTGCTGCCAATGCTGCTCTGAGGCAAGACTGTCCTCCTCTTGCCACGGCATCTAATTGACATGAGAAATAGCCAATAGGGCATTGTCTGTTTCCATGGGACTGTGTCAAGACTCCCATTGCATGTCCCTCTTTTTCTGATACAAACAGCTTGAATGTGATATCATAGTTTGGTAATCCTAGTGCTGGTGCTATTGAAATAGCTTGCTTCAGGGTGTAGAAGTTACACAGGGCTGTCTGTGTCATCTCATATGGCTCCGTCTTCAACACGTCATATAAGGGTTGCATTAGAAGGGATGCTTCTGGAATCCATGCTCTACAGTAAGATATAAGACCTAGGAAAGCATGCAGGGATCTGTGTCCTTCAGGGACTGACATGTCTTCTATTGCCTGTACACGGGCGCGTGTAAGATGACGCACACCTTTTGACAAGCAATGTACTAAAAATATGACAGTCTCTTTACACCATTGCAGCTTTTCTTTGGACACTTTGCATCCTTCTTCTGCCAAATGTCTTAGCAAGCTTTCTGAGGTTCTTGTGGCTGTGGGAAGATTTTCTGCACACAGCAAGAGATCATCAACATACTGCAGCAATACAATGTCAGGATTTGCTTGTTGCCAGGAGTCAAGGATGTGGCTCATAGCCTTGGCAAACTGGCTGGGCGAATTTTGTGTTTCTTGAGGCATTACAGTCCATTTGTATTGATTATGATCATGCGTGAAAGCAAACAAATACTGGCAAGAAGGATCAAGGGGAATACTGAAGAAAGCATTTGCTTAATCCACTACGGTAAAGTATGCAGCTGCTGGAGGTATTCCAGTAAGGAGAGTGTTCGGATTAGGCACTATTGGGGTGTCCAATATGGTTGCTTCATTAACTGCTCGCAAATCTTGCACCATACGATATTTTACTGGCTCTCCTTTTTTGACTGGGAAGAGGGGCGTGTTACATGGTGACGTACACGGGACCAACGCCCCTTGCTGCACTAATCTCTCTATCTGCTGAGAGATCGCATCTATTTGTGCTGGCTTCAGAGGATATTGTGGCTTCCGTAGTAACTCTGCTCCGGGTTTAAATTTTACTATGACTGGTGGCACCTTTAGATGTCCGATATCTTCCGGTCCTTGTGACCAGAGTGTTGCTGGAATCTTGTCCAAGATATCAGCTGGCCCTGTATTACAGATGCTATTGGCGTCTATGTGTAGTAATATGGGCAGTGAGCAGAGTGCTGACGTGTCATTGACTTGTAGAGGTGTAGACACCTGTACAGTTCTGTCCGGGGTGAATGAGATGGATGCTTGCAATCGGGAAAGCACATCTGCACCTAACAGGTTTATAGGACATGTAGAGGATACTACAAATCTTGCAAGCAGGTCTGGAAATGGGCCTATTTGCATAGGTTGAGTTAAATGGTTGGAGATGGGGACACCATCTACTCCTACACAAGCGACATCAATGTCAGACAGGTAAGATATATCGGGCAGATCTTGCTTTCTTAGGACGCTTCTGGCTGCACCTGTGTCTATTAGGAAGGTTGTGGGAGTTCCCTCTATTGGTAGTGTCACAATAGCTTGAGGTCCCACTCCGCCATCCCCTGAAGAAACTGCCAGAATAGGGGACACTGACACAGGCTCACCCCCGTCCTATGCTGTAGCTTGAACTACAGACGCTCCATTCGTATCATCTCCCTGCTGTCTAGGTCTCGGCTTCCTGGGTGCCTTGCAATTCTTGCTAAGGTGTCCCTGTAACGGATCTACTGGCACCCCGACTGGGTACCTCCGTTTATGGACGCGTCCTAGCTTGCGCCGAGGACTACAAGCACCACACCGGACACCACAACCACCACAGACTCCACAACCGCCGTAGCTTAACTGGAGCCGCGCCGTCTTCCTTCCACCCTGTATGAATCTCCAGCATCCAGGATCGTGTGGGGAAGACCTCTCCTCCAAGGAGAGTACATCAGGAACAAGGGTTCAGTAGTTACAGCTCAAGGGAGTATGCAAAGCATAGCAATCCCCAGTGTGATATAGCAATCCCCTCCAAGAACGAGACGAGGCTACGTTTTGAAAGGTCAAGTAGAACTCTCTTGCTGGCACACCCAGCCTGGTTTTTATTACAGTCAGGTAGAAACAGAACACACCCAGGGGAAGGTATAAACAACCAATAACACAATAGTAACGCCCACAGTTTCCCTCCCCTCCTGCTTGGGAGATAATTGAGTTTATTACTGTATCTACTCAATTATCTCCCAGTTAAAACGTACACATTTTTATCCATTTTTATAACTTTATGATTTTACATGGTACATAAATAAAACTTACATTTTTATGAACAACATAAATTGTGGAACAACATATTAAAAAATGGCATGAATCAGACCAGGGGTTCAAACGTTAGTAAAAGTATCTTTTACACATAACACACAGACATTTCACATATCCCCCATAGTTGGCCACACAATACACATATAGGGACAATAGGTGGGTCACACCTCCCTGAGGCTACCTGGCAACTTTGATACAATCAGACATGGATTAGATCATCCTCCTTTGTTCTTATGTCTGAGAATGAAAACACTTTATACAATAGACTTCCTTATCTTATGAGGAGTCTCTGTAATAGGATTATCTATTATGCCCAGGTCTGCAATAGTCTGGGCTAATATTCTGCAGAGCATAAACCAACATACATACAGTATAATAGTAGGATCATATTTTAACCATAATAATAACCATGAAACAGGGTAAAACAGTGATGAGTTCTGTAGCGGAACCCATCACTGTTTTAAACTGTTTTATGATTAATATGGTTAAAATATGATCCTACTATATGTATGTTGGTTGATGTTCTAAAGAATATATTGGCTTAGAATATTAGCCAGACTTTTTCAGACCTAGGCTAATAGATAATCCTGTTACAGAGATTCAAGAGATAAGAAAGTTGTAAAGGATCCTTGCATTTTCCAAAGTGTTTTCATTCTCTGATAAGAACAAAGAAGAATGATCTAATTAATGTCTGATTGTATCCAAGTTGCCAGGGAGGTGTGACTCACCTATTGTCCTATATGTGTATTGTATGGGGGATATGTGCAATGTCTGTGTGTTATGTGTAAAAACATACTTTTACTAACTTTTGAACCCCTGGTCTGATTCATGCCATTTTTGTATATGTTGTTCCCCTGGGTGAGAGATATTGAATGGTGCGGGACTTAAAGGTGTAGCCCCTGTATTTGGGGTACATCCAGAATGTGGTTAAAATTGTGTCTGTTTTAATTGTGTTACCTGTTATCTGAGGGGAGGAGACGTGGGGGTTGAACCATGTAGATAATTGGCTGTTGTGATAATTATGTGGGTGTAGCCCTTCAGAGGGCACCATTGCATAAAAGGAGATTCCCTGTCATTAAAATATAGTTCCTCTTGACCCTTCAAAACGTAGCCTCGTCTCGTTATTTGAGGGGATCGCTATATCATACTGGGGATTGCTATGCTTTTGCATACTCCCTTGAGCTGTACCAACTGAACCCTTGTTCCTGATGTACTATCCTTGGAGTCTGTGGTGGTTTTGGTGTCCGGTGCTGTGCTTGTAGGCCTCGACGCAAGCTAGGACGCATCCATCAACGGAGGTACCCGGTCGGGGTGCCAGTAGATCCGTTACAAGTTCCGTTACACACCTCCCCCGTGACCATAAGCCGGCATACACGGTCTGATCCCAACGGATCAGCCTGGGGATGTCCGGACAAAAGTATTTGTTGGTCAATTCTCTAGTTTGACAACCCATCAGCATTACTGCAATTCACATTTACTCACATTTCACATATCCCCAGATAGCTGGGATCTGAGCGCACAAAACTACTGAATAGATCCTCTTCACACAGTTCAATTGCCGTGTAGCTAAAGTCTTTCCCATAGTCTTTCATTATATAAATGGGCTCCATGGCATAGCTATCTGTGGTATCATGGTTTACACAGGGCAAGTACCGAATGACCCCCCTGTATGTAAAGGGCCAGAATGAGTGACATACACAGTCTTCTTAGACAATGATGATGCAGGTTGTTTAGCCGCTGCTGTTTCCAGCCCTTTAGCAACCAGCAGTAAGGTGTCTAAAGGTAACACTCTATATTCTGGCCTGGATGTCAAGAGGCCCTTTTGAAGTGTCTCCTGTAATCCCAGCACAAAGGCTGTACTTAACATCTGCGTGTGTGTTTTGTTATGTGGGCTGAAGCCAAGATCTGTAAATACTTGTGTGAGTCGTGCATGAAACTTTTCTACTGATTCTTCTTTCTCCTGTTAAATATCTTGTAAATTAACTGCTTGATCTGCCAATTTATCCTTTGCCCAATATCTTAACAGATCACAGAACTGTATGCCTGATGTAAAGTAATGCTTTGAGCGATTTGTACCATAAGGATCTATTGCATTCCGCATAATAGGCCAGTATGAGTCTCCTGCCTTAATCTCACACAGGCTAACCAGGTCTTCCCAAGCTGCAGAGTAAGTTTTTTGGATCTGTGCCATCTTCCTATAGAAAGGCATAGGTTGTTTTTCAGGGTCGGGCAATGTGTTTATAAGGGAAGTGTCTTGTGTCGGGGTGAATGCATCGTACATTAGACTTCCCCTTTTCTTGTTCCTCCTCTTGGATTTCGCTTTTGAATTGGATCTCCTATCTTTCCATTCCTCCGCCCCCTCTCCTCCCCTAATGTCGTCATCTCCCTCTTCTGAACTATCTGGTTGATGATGATGTATGGGCAGAGCTTGCACTTCCAGTGGTGTCCTAGGTTTGGGGAGGGGGGCGAACAGCGGGCTTACTGCAGAGCTGTGCACACTACTATGTACACTATGGGGCCCAGCACTTGCTGATGAGTCTTCTGTTACAATTGGTACCTCCACAGATGGAAATATCGGATATGGGGAATACAGAGTTCCATCTGAAGTCAGTATTTGATACAGGCAAGTGGGATGTGCTGTCGGGGCGGTAGGTGTGATGGGCGGAGCCCTTTGGATGGGTGACGTAACGAATGACATGTTATGATGGGTAGTGTTCGGGGGTGAGTGTGGCTCCTCCTTCGTGTGTGTCTGGTCGCCATCTTTGGGTTGTGGCTGGATGGAATGTCTTTGTTCGGCAGTATGTAGTGGTTGTGGTGTGTTAAGGTGACAGGGTGCTTGTGTTGTGGAGGGGACAACGGGCGAGTTCGGGGAGCTGGCCACTTCACATAGAGCATGATACACATACATTTTCTCTCCCTTCATTTCAACCTCTTTCTCGGTCCAACCCTCCTGTGCAATCGCTTTAGCCACCCTGTACCACGTCTCTGCACTCGGCAACAAACCACAATCTTGTTGCTGCCCTTTGTTATCTCTCAGCACTCTACGCCACTCTTCTACCCTCAAATGTCCTCCTACGACACTGGTAATCCCACACACTTTAAACCTCTTCTTGCACCGGCTTACCACAGCCTCACCTCCCCTTTTCTTGACTATATCCCGGGCTAACATGCCCTCACTCAATTTAGCTTGATTCTTCCCCATATCTCTATGTGAAGCAAATACGTATTTAACAGCAAGGGTTTAATGAGGTAGTAACACAGAGAGAGAGAGAGAGAGTGAGAGAGTTCAGCTGTTAGAAAGAGAAGGTCTGATTTGTTCGACTGCTAATCCGTACGTCTTCTCTAAACTTAGACCGTTGTCACCGCCCTCTGGGGACTATACCTTTGCAGTGCATAACCACTCACTGCTGTCAAGGGATAGCAAGGAGAATAGTGGACAGAGGCATGTAAATCAACAAGACATAATCACATCACATTTCATATCATAATGCATTAATAACCAGCAGTGACATAGCATATAACATTATAATCACCAAACTTTTTCTGCAGAAAACTTTAGATTCAGAGACATGTGAATTCGGGATCTTGCACAACTATGTGCTTACAAACCGACACCCTCAGGGCTTATTGTGCTTTACAACACTATCAATCTGCCACTGAAGTCTGCATCCCCCATACACGTTTAACCACCCTTAGTGAATGATAGATGTCTCTCAGGGTTACCACGCTACCAAGGCATGACCATCATGACCCCCAAAAGATATTCATCTATCCAGCGTACATAGACCCTTACCAGGTAAGTATGCAAAGCATTCTCAATCCCCGGACCACGTATATGTACGCTTGTATGTGTAACTTCTATGGGTTATGTGCTACTCTCGGCACAACTACTCCATCCCCACAGCCTGTCACACATACACGTGTATGCCCCCCGAATCACAATATCTAAGAAATCACAATCGCTCAACCACGCTATCAACAGTCACACACAGGCGACAGATATCACTATCTCTTGTACAGGATTCAAAATGGACTTGAGGCAAGCTATTACCTGTACTTTGTAACCTCCCCTTACAGCGGAACTGGACAACGGGCAGAGTCCCAGGAACAGTTCTACGCGGATAAGGTACTAATCGTGTCCTTACCGTGTACCGGAGGTGACCAGGTTCTGCCTGTTCCTGTGAAGTCCGTCTGAACTCCTCTTGTCCACTGAGGTTTGGTTAAACCTCAAGTCCCTGTTCGGGCGCCATTTTGTTTCGGGAATAACAAAAGTATTTCTCAGAGATATCTGTCCCTGGCCAAATTACCAATATACAGATAGTGTGCACACCTTAGAGAAATAATACACCAACACAGAGTTCTGGTATAAAGCTTTCTCTTGCCTAGTTTTATTACGTCAGCCGTCATTTATATCGTTTTTAATAATCAGATAAAAGTTACAACTAAGCAAAACATCAGGTTTATAAGACAATTCATTGGTTCTGAGATGTCCGCTTTTACGAGGTCTCGGTCAGGTATTGGGTTAATACATTAAGGAGTCTCCAGGTCTCATCCCACAGGGGGATGAGTCTTTCTTCCCATTGGTCAAAAGGTCAAGACAAAGGAAAGATGGCACTCCCCTTCTAATGTCCCAAGGTGTGGTAGCTGTCGTCATCCTTGCTAGACCGGAAATAGTGTCACCAGCATTTTGTATGCGGAAGTAGTGAATCCTCCATCTTAGAGTTCCCAATGATTCAGCATTTATTAATAAAGCTTTGGTTATACATTAATACTGCAAAGATAAGATATATAAGTAGGTGCACCAATACAGTTATGCATTTTTTACGGATCCCAATCCATAACACAACCTTTACATTTTGCATGCAATTATTCTTTAATATGGGGTACTATTTTCTGTCTTTTACTTTATCAGAGGGTTTGGTTCTTACACACAAATTTGCTTTCATTGATTCTGCTGAATGCACTGGCAGTTTTAGCTGACGATTTTCCATTTTTAAGATAGAAGCTTCCCCTGCACTCAAAGTCTCTTCCTACATCAGAAAGTTGATCAGCACTAATTAAATTGGTGGGTACCACTGCAGTATATACATAGTAATAAATAGACCATATTTTTTTTATCTTTCTAAAATTGTTTTCCTATTAACAAGTGTTGTTCTTCCAAAGATTATATTTTAAATATAGGACAATGGTAGTGTAAGGGCTCACACGGCTGTTAAATGGACAGCAAATAAACACATTTCCAAAGCAAACATGTACAAGTGCAGACTAAAAAAAAAATAAAAAAAATAAAAAAAAAGTGCTGCAAAGGTTCAGAAAACTACTGGAAATGCTGTTTTACAACACTGTCAAGTAATGCTTCCAATAATTTCCGAATTGCAAATTCTTCATAGAGATCCATAACTCAGGTGCTGCTGAGAGGTAAACATTTTAATTATTAAATCTTGGCATTGCTCTTTATCATGTAAAACATTTTTATTATGTTATTCTTTTAAATGCTGGCTACACACATCTATGAGTTCCATATCTCTTTAAAGGACCACCGTAATGACCTATCAACAGAAGTTAGCTTTTTTTTTTATATAATTGATCACTAATAAATCTTATTCATTAAAAAAATAAAATATTAAACTTACATTTAAACTTAGGTCCTATCCCTCCGGTTTACGTGCTACTGTTAACCCCTATGAGCAGTGGCAGAGCAGCCGCTGGTGCAGGTGGTGCCCTGCTTCTTGGGGGGCCCGGTGCAATCTTATACCCAAAACCCACTCTCCCAGAGTGCCTTCAGCATTACTAGGACCCCCCCCCCCCCCCTTCGCCCTATGGTTGGCTACTGACCATGATCCACAGAAGTTTATTTATGTGCTCTTTCTTCTCTGCCGACGTGTCTTGTTGCAGAGGTAAGGAATGCCAAATTATGTCATTCCAGGCACCTGTTCACAAACAAGACCTGAACTGGATCCAACCCCCAAAGACAGCGTTGATTATTCGTTGGAAACTTGCTGCGTTAAAGTGGTTTACCTGATGAGCTCTATCTGGGAGAGATTCAATGACGAGCACTGTATCCACTCCAGCTAATCAGACCATTGGGAAACCTATTTAGACTTTCCTCCTCGCCAAAGAATCTTCTTAATGCCCTTATTCTGAGTTTTAAGAACAGATTGGCTTGATGCTCTAAATCTAGTCTGCAATGTAAGCTTATAACTTTTAATTGTGTTTTTTCACTCTGCAGAGTGATGTTTCTGGACAATATCTCATCATTGTGAACAAGGTCATTACAGTAGTACAGAAGTCATGTATGAGCATTTCCAACTCTTCTCTGCATATACTTCCCTATCATTATCTCCAGTGATCTGAGTCTCAACAATCAGGTCACCACCGGGCTCTCTGTCCAGTGTCTGACATATATATTTGGGATATAGCCTTGGGTCAGTAGCAATCTCACCTTTGCCAACAGGTTTTAGTGATAGATGGTTAAAGGTAGCCATAAAACACAAAAGCTCTGTTGGTCAAGACCAGAATTGAAATGAAAGACTCAAATTGGTTAGTTGAGTGGAACTGATTTACTTGGTCAGGCCGTTCTGAACGTTCAAAAGACACATGAGCAACCAGAATGATTAATTCCAATAACAATTTTGAAACAAATCTGGAGGACCAGAACTGGATGGCAGCCTAAAATATGGGGGATAGCTTGGACTACATGCTTTGCCAATGGCTTCCAAATCTTGGATTTGAACAGTGGGGGAGCTAATTCTAGTGCTTCTGGGTCCACAGTAGGGTAGGGGCCCTCTGCTATCTATAAATATGATATATATATATATATATATATATATATATATATATATATATACTGTATGTATATATATATATATATATATATATATATATATATATATTTATATGTGTGTGTGTGTGTGTATTTGTGTATTGCCATCAAGGACCCACAAATCCTGCCGAGAACATCCGCTGGCAAGGTACAGAATATTGTCATTGTTCCATTGTTTTTCATAACAACTAATCCGCATATTGCAGATCAGGGGAGATCTTAAAAGGTTGAATTTAATGGACTAAAAGTCTTTTTTCAATCTCAATCACTATGTAACTATAACATGATTGTTTATTTTCTAATAAAATCTACCTTTATTGTGTTTTTTTGGAAGGGAGATAAAGTCGTGGTGGGAGAGCCATTGCCAGCAGGGACCCCCAAATCCTGGCGACAACATCCAGTGGTAAATTACAGTGCAGAATATTGTCATTGTTCCCTTATTTCTTGAAATGTGATTGTTAATTGCCTAATAAAATCTACATCCATTGTAATTTTTGAACTGTTTTATAGATGTCTGAGCTCAAAGAAGAGCAGCCTAAGCTCAAGCACAGGAACATTCCCCTGGATATGAAGCTACAGCTGCTGGACAGCATGGAGAAAGGAGAGTGGCAAGTGGATATTGGGGCAGATCTTCAATTGCCAACCTCCACAATCCATACCATCCTTACAAACAAGGACATGATTCAGACTTCGGCAACTACCAGCACTGCATCTTCAGCGAAGAAGATCACCTGCTCAAGGTGCTATGCCCTTGAGGAGATGGTGAAGAGGCTGTCAATCTGGATTAATGATGAACTGGAGCATACCATGCCTCTCAGCCAGGCCATTATAATGGAGAAGGCAAGAAGCATCCAGACCGAAAAGCCAGAAGTGACACAGAGCTTTGCAGTAAGTAGAGGATGGTTTGACCGCTTCAAAAAAAGGAATAACCTCTATAACATTAAAATAACTGGAGAAGTGGCAAGTGTGGACACCAAAGCTGCTGCGGCCTTTCCAGCATCCTTCAAGGCCATGATGGAAAGAGGTAACTATCCACCAGAACCGATATTTAATGTGGATGAGACTGGCCTCTTCTGGAAGTGGATGCCAAGCCACACTTTCATCTCCAGTGAGCAGAAGAGAGCACCGGGCTTTAAAGGGGCCAAAGATAGGCTAACCCTTCTTCTGGGTGGGAATGCAAGCGGTGACTTCAGAATCAAGCCATTGCATGTCTACCACTGCAAGACAACGAGGGCAATGAAAGGAATAAGCAAATATAGCTTGCCAGTCATTTGGCAGTTCAATAGGAAGGCATGGATTTACTTAGTGTGTGACTGCATCTGATTTACTAGTGTGTGACTGCATCTGATTTGCTCAGACAAGTAAAGTGTGTTATATCCTGTGTGCAGTCATTTGGTACAGGTGAGAGGGGAGTGTTTTTGCCTGGGTTAAACTTGCATATACAATAAATTTGGGCCTAGTGTGTGACTGCATCTGATTTACTCAGACAAGTAAAGTGTGTTTATTCCCTGTGTGCAGTGATTTGGTACAGGTGAGAGGGGAGTGTTTTTACCTGGGTTAAAATTGCATATACATTTGGGCCTTGTGTGTGAATGTTTACAGGAGGGAGTTCAAAGAAAAGGGTGAAATTGCAGTATTTTATTTTATTTCTTTTGTAATTATGAGTCAGTCCAGTGGCGACCACACTCAATGTACGTCCTGTCATATGTATGCACTACTGGAACAGCTGAAGTTAATATAAACAGGGGCGAACTTGTGAGCTTGCGAACATTTCTAGGATAAGTGCAATTCTAGTAAAAATGTAGGAGTTTAAAGAAAAGGAGGGAGTTCAAAGAAAAGAGGTGGAAGAAAAAAAATATATATATTTTTTTTTTATAAAACTTCATACAAATATATTATTTTATATTCTTGTTTATTTTTCCCACTGAATTTTTGTAGACCACAATAATAATTGAGTCAGTCCAGTGGCAACCTCACTCAGTGTACATCCTGTCATATGTATGCAATACTGGAACAGATGATCAAGAGTCCATACCTCTGTGAAGCTCAGATTGGAGAACTGGAGAGGAGAATTGCAGCACTTACTGATATTCCACTGGAAAGGGGGTTGGTGCTCACGGAGCACAGTTTAGCTGGGCCTAGCATAGAGGGTGGAGCTGGGGCTAGTGAGGATGTCCAGGGAGGTAGCTGGGTTACAGTTAGAAGGGGAAGCAGGGGGAACAGGAGCAGGAGACAGGCCAATACTGAGTTGGCAAGCAGCAACAGCTTTGCCAGATTGAGTGAAACTGTTGGGGATGTCCATTCAGGAATGGCAATGCCAGATAGAGCTGTTTCCTCTAACAGCCGGGAGAACAGTTCTACTGGAGGAGTGGGACGGCAGAATAGGCAGAGCAAGAGACTGGTTTTGGTGGTAGGGGACTCTATTATTAGGAAGGTAGACAGGGTGATTTGTCACCCAGATCCCAGCAATCGAACAGTTTGATGTCTCCCGGGTGCTCGGGTTCGGCATGTTGTGGATCGGATAGATGAATTATTGGGAGGGGCTAGAAATGAACCGGTGGTCTTGGTACAAATTGGTACCAATGACAAAGTTAGTGAAAGATGGAGTGTCCTAAAGAATGATTTTAGAGAATTAGGGAATAAGCTTCAGGGAAGGACCTCCAAGGTAGTATTTTATGAGATACTACCAGTGCCGCATGCTAGCCCAGGAAGACAGAAGTAGATTAGGGAGGTTAATTGCATGGCTAAAGGAGGGGTTTGGGTTTTTAGAGCACTGGGCTGACTGCTCATTTGGGTGCAATCTCTATAGCAGTGATGGATTGCACCTTAGTGATGAGGAAGCTTTTGTGCTAGGGGATAGGATGGTAGAACGGCTGGGAGAGTTTTTAAACTAATAGGTGGGGGGAGGGACTAGATAGTAGGAATGGGGTAGAAAGTGTAGAGGGTATAAGGGATGAATTAACTTCTCATGGGGGAGGAAATGTGGGGAGGATTAGCATAGTCAATAGGGAGGCATTTCTAAGTAATTTAAGTACAGAGGCAGGCACCTCAAAACTACAAACTCATAACATAAGATGTATGCTTACTAATGCCAGAAGCTTGCCAGGAAAAGTGGGAGAGCTAGAATTATTGGCAAATAATGAAAAATGGGATTTTTATAGGTATTACCAAGACATGGTGGGATGAATCTCATGACTGGAAAGTTAATCTGGATGGTTATAACCTATTTAGGAAAGATAGGGACACTGGTAAAAGGGGAGGAGGGGTTTGTCTTTATGTTAAACCTGAATTTAAGCCCATAGTCAGAGAAGACATTAGCGGTAATGATGAATGTTTGTGGGTATAGTTAAATATCGGAGCAGCAAATTCCAAAAGAATATTGGTTGGAGTATGCTATAAACCCCCATATATAACTGAAAGTGAGGAAATACAATAATTGTTACAGATTGTAAATGCAGCTAAGCGTGGGAAAGTTCTAATAATGGGAGATTGTAACTACCCTGAAATAAACTGGATGAATGAGACCAGCAGTATGGGCAAAGGGAGACGGTTCTTGAATACACTCAGGGATCATTATCTGTCCCATGTTTTACAAGAGCCTACTAAAAATGAGGCCATCTTGGATTTAGTCATCACAAATTATATTGATATGGTATCAAATGTTGAAATAGGGCAACCTTTGGGAAACAGTGATCACAACACAGTCTCATTTGAAATTGAATTAAAAAAACTAAATTTTAAGGGGCCAACGAAAACTCTTAATTTTAAAAAGGGCAGATTTTAACGGTCTAAGGGCAGCAATACAAAGTATAGACTGGGACAGAGAACTGATAGGTAAAAACACTGAACATAAATGGACAACATTTAAATCCGTACTAAATATACATACACATCGGCATATACCGTGTGGGAATAAAAGTAAGAGGAGTAAATTACATCCAACGTGGCTTAACAATGATTTAAAGATCTAGATACGGAGTAAAAAATAGGCATTTCAATTATACAAAAACGAGGGGACACAGACTTGCTTTACGGGAGTACAAGGAAATCAATAAGGCTGGCAAAAGGGCTATTAGACTGGCTAAAATAGAAAATGAAAAATTAGTGGCAAAAGAGAGTAAGACTAACCCTAAAATATTTTTTTACTATATAAATGGGAAGAAGGCCAGGAAGGAATCTATAGGATCATTACAATGTGTAACAGGCCGTCTGACAGTTAGTGACCAGGAAAAGGCAGATTAGCTAAATAGGTTATTTTCTTCTGTATCTACAAGGGAGGTACTAGTGGTTAGGTCACTGCAAAATAATGGGGCTACACTACCGTCACCAAATAATTGGGAACGCAGGAAGAAATCCAAAATAGGTAGGAAAAAATAAATGTCAATAATGCCCAGGGTCTTGATGGAATACATCCAAGGGTACTGAGGGAACTGGGTTCTGTAATAGCCAAACCATTATATCAAATTTTTCAAGATTCACTCAACACTGGGTCATTACCAGTTGACTGGAGAAAAGGGGAGGTGATACCTATATTTAAGAAGGGGGCAAGAGTAAACCCGGGGAATTATAGACCTGTAAGCCTCACTTCTGTAGTGGGAAAGCTTTTAGAAGGGTTAATAAGGGATTGTATACAAGAGTATGTCTATTCAAACAGCATATAAGGAGCCAACATGGATTAGAGGGATAGGCTGTGTCAAACAAAATGTATTAGTTTCTATATGGAGGTTAGTAGGAACCTGGATCAGGACAACTCAGTGGATGTAGTCTTTTTTAGATTTTGCAAAGGCTTTTGATACAGTGCCACATGGGAAACTATTGTGCAAACTAAGAGATGCAGGAATTGCAGTAAATATATGCACATGGATTGAGAGCTGGCTAAAATACAGGAAACAAAGGGTTATTGTGAATGGAACATACTCAGATTGGACTAATGTGGTAAGTGGGGTTCCTCGGGGCTCGGTGTTAGGTTCTCTCCTTTTTAAAATATTTATTAACAACTTAGAAGTAGGATTTGAAAGTAGTGTCTCCATTTTTGCTGGTGACACTAAGTTGTGCAAGGTAATTAAATCAGAAAATGACATGCTTTCCCTCCAAAGGGATTTGCATAAATTAGAGAAATTGGCAATTAAATGGCAGATGAGATTTAATACGAATAAATGTAAGGTTATGCATCTGGGAAGGAAAAATAACTATGCAATCTATAAACTTAATGAAGCAAAACTAGAGGTATCTGATATTGAAAGGGATTTGGGAGTGCTTGTGGACAACCACCTACGTAACAGTTCTCAATGCCTAGCAGCAACTGCAAAGGCAAATAAACTATTAGCATGTATTAAGAAGGGCATAGAGGCAAGGGAGGCAGATATAATTATCCCACTATACAAATCCCCAGTACGCCCACATTTGGAACATGAAGTACAGTTTTGGGCACCAATTCATAAAGAGGACATTTTTGAACTGGAAAAAGTACAGAGAAGGGCTACAAAACTAATAAGGGGAATGGAGGGGATAAGTTTGCAAGAAAGACTATACAAATTAAACTTATTTTCTCTAGAAAAAAGGTGTTTAAGAGGGGATAGTATTACCTTATTAACATATAAATACATCCAGGGTCACTATAAAAATTTGTCAAGGGAGCTTTTTGTGCCAAGAGGTTTTCAACTGACAAGAGGACATCCTTTGAGGTTAGAACTAAAAAGATTCCACCTTACAGAAAGAAAAGGGTTATTCACAGTAAGGGTGGTAAATCTGTGGAATTCTCTACCAAGGGAGTTGGTGACAGCGGATTCAATAGATAACTTTAAAAAGGGATTGGATATATTTTTAATTAAAAATGGGCATTCAGGGTTATCCTGGTTAATTAAAGAGGGAGTATTGATCCAGGGAGAAATTCGATCGTCAGTATCTGGGGTCAGGAAGGAATTCATTTTTTTCTTCTATTGAGACAATTGGCAAAGTTTCACTGGGGTTTTTTTGTTTGCCTTCCTCTGGATCAATTAACAACTAATCTGCATATTGCAGATCAGAGGAGATCTTAAAAGGTTGAACTTGATGGGCATAACGTCTTTTTTTCAACCTGAATTACTATGTAACTGGATCACTGTGGACATATTCAAAGAGTGGTTCAGTGACCATTTCTGCCCTACTGTAGGCGCAAGAGACTAGAGGAGAAAACGCTGCTTATCATGGACAATGCTCTAAGCCACTTTAACAACATAGCTGAGGTGCCCTGCTGCATCTCAGTAGAAATTGTTTTCCTGCTGCCCCACGCAACATCGCTCCAGCCTATGTACCAGGGGTGATTGCCACCTTCAAGGCCTACTATCTCCACCGCACATTCCGGCATCTGATTGTCCAGACGGACAGCTGGGACAAGCAACCAATGTTGGACTTCTGGAAGAAATACAACATCATGCAGGCTGTCACCAACATTGATCTATCTTGGAAGGAGGTGACACAGCAATGCCTCAAGTCTGTGTGGAAGAAGATCTGGCCAAAACGATTTGGGGATGTGCAAGTTGAAGAGCCCATCATAGCGGAGATAGTGGACCTAAGGACTACGGCTTGTCTGGGAGACATAGATGCAAAGGACATTGAGCACTTAGTCCAGGCTTAGGGTGAGAGTCTAACCAATGAGGACCCAGAACAACATGTAGAACAGGGTACTGAGGAATCCCAGGACACAAGTGACTCTGACACAGAACCTCAAAAAGAACTGTCTCCTGAGTTCCTCAGCAAGACTTTGGTTCATATCAATGACCTCATGCATGATTGGGTGGCCAACGATCCAGATGCAGTAAGGAGTAGGAATGCAAGACATACTATTCTTGCAGGGGTATCTACAGTGTTACATAGTTACATAGTTACATAGTAATTAAGGTTGAAAAAAGACTTTCAGTCCATCAAGTTCAACCTGTTAAGATCTCCTCTGATCTGCAATATGCGGATTAGTTATTAATTAAATTATTGATTAAATAATTATTAATAGTATAGTATTGGAGAATGAATAAAGAGTTAGTCCATCAAGTTCAACCTTTTTAGATCTCTATTGATCTTTTTAATTTGGACTATTTATTATTATTGTTAATTGTTAATTATTGTTAATTGATCCAGAGGAAGGCAAACATAAAAAAAAAAAACCATTGAAACTTTGCCAATTGTCTCATAAGGGGAAAAAAAAAAGCAAAATTCCTTCCTGACCCCAGAAACTGGCGATCAAATTTCTCCCTGGATCAATATTCCTTGCTAGTTATCTAGGATAGCCTTGAATGCCCTCTTTATTCAGAAATATATCTAACCCCTTTTTGAAGTTGTCTATCGAATTCGCTGTCACCACCTCCTTTGGTAGAGAATTCCACAGTTTAACCACCCTAACTGTGAAGAACCCTTTTCTTTGTTTAAGGTGAAATCTTTTTTCCTCTAACCTCAACGGATGTCCTCTTGTCAGTTGAAAATCTCTTGCTACAAAAAGTTCACTTGACAAAGCCTTATATTGACCCTGGATGTATTTAAATAACGTAATCATATCTCCTCTTAGACGCCTTTTTTCTAGCGAAAATAAGTTTAATTTTGCTAGTCTTTCTTCATAACTTAGCCCCTCCATTCCCCTTATTAGTTTTGTAGCCCTTCTCTGTACTTTTTCCAGCTCTAAAATGTCTTTTTTGTGAGGTGGTGCCCAAAATTGTACTCCATATTCCAAATGAGGGCGTACTAGAGATTTGTATAGTGGCAGAATTATATCTTCTTCCCTGGCTTCTATACCCTTCCTAATACATGCTAATATTTTATTTGCCTTTGCAGCCGCTGCTTGGCTTTGAGCGCTGTTACCTAGGTGGTTGTCCACTAGTACTCCCAAATCCCTTTCAATATCTGATACCCCTAGATTTGCTCCATTAAGATTATAGATTGCTTGGCTATTGTTCCTTCCCAAATGCATAACCTTACATTTATTTGTATTAAATCTCATCTGCCATTTAGCCGCCCATTTCTCTAATTTATGCAAATCCTTTTGTAGGGAAAGTACATCATTATCTGATTTTATTACCTTGCACAACTTAGTGTCATCAGCAAAAATGGAGACACTACATTCGAGTCCTACTTCAATGTCATTAATAAATATGTTAAAAAGGAGAGGACCCAATACTGAGCCCTGAGGAACCCCACTTATCACATTAGACCAATCGGAGTATGTTCCATTTACAACAACCCTTTGCTTCCTGTCTTTTAGCCAGCTCTCGATCCATGAGCAGATATTTACTGCAATTCCTGTATCCCTTAGTTTGCTCACTAGTCTTCCATGTGGCACTGTATCAAATGCCTTTGAAAAATCTAAAAAGACTACATCCACTGAGTTGCCCTGATCCAAGTTCCTACTAACCTCCTCATAAAAACTAATTAGATTGGTCTGACACGACCTTTCCTTCATAAATCCATGTTGACCGCTACTTATGATCCTGTTCAAATAGACATATTCTTGTATTCTGTCCCTTATTAACCCTTCTAAAAGCTTCCCAACTACAGAAGTGTTAAGCAGGGTATTCCTATATATATATATATATATATATATATATATATATATATACATACTGTTAAACTAGTATAAAAGGTTTGTGAGCTGTTTTGGGGCTGTTTGCAAGTGGATTTTCCTTACAAGTACAGGCTGATAAGGCAGAAGGTAATATAAACAGGAGAAGGGGCGAACTTGTGAGCTTGCAAACGTTTTCAGTATCAAGTGCAATTCTAGTAAAAGCGTAGGAGTTTAAATAAAAGGGGGGACTTCAAAGAAAAGGGAGGGCAGATTTATAGTGCAAAGGAGGAAAACTTTATACAAATATATTATTTTATATTCTTTATTTTTCCCACTGAAATTTTGTAGAGAATAATAATAATTATGAGTCAGTCCAATTGCAACCTTATTCAGTGTACATCCTGTCATATGTATGGAATACTGAAACAGATGATCCAGGGTCCATACCTCTGTGAGAGGTGTGAGCATAATGCCTCTCTGGAAGCTCAAATTGGAGAACTGGAAAGGGGGTTGGTGCTCACTGAGCACAGTTTAGCTGGGCCTAGCATGGAGGGTGGAGCTGGGGCTAGTGAGGATGTCCAGGGAGGTAGCTGGGTCACAGTTAGAAGGGGAAGCAGGGGGAACAGGAGGAGGCAGGCCAGTTCTGAGTTGGCAAACACCAACAGATTTGCCACATTGAGTGAAACTGTTGGAGATGTCTATTCAGGAATGGCAATGCCAGATAGAGCTGTTCCCTCTAACAGCCGGGAGAACAGCTCTAATGGAGGAGCGGTAGGGCAGAATAGGCAGAGCAACAGACAGGTTTTGGTTGTAGGGGACTCTATTATTAGGAAGGTAGACAGTGTGATTTGTCACCCAGATCCCAGCAATCGAACAGTTTGCTGTCTCCCAGGTGCTCGGGTCTGTCATGTTGTGGATCGGGTAGACAAATTATTGGGAGGGGCTGAAAATTAACCGGCGGTCTTGGTACATATTGGTACCAATGACAAAGTTAGTGGAAGATGGAGTGTCCTAAATAATGATTTTAGAGAACTAAATAATAGTCTGAAGGCAAGGACCTCCAAGGTAGTATTTTCTGAGATACTACCAGTGCCACATGCAAGCCAAGGGAGGCAGAAGGAGCTTAGGGAGGTTAATGGGTGGCTAAAGATGTGGTGCACTAAGGAGGGGTTTGGGATTTTAGAGCACTGGGCTGACTACTCACTTCGGTACAATCTCTACAGTAGGGATGGATTGCACCTTAATGATGAGGGAACTTTTGTACAAGGGGGTAGGATGGTAGAAAGGCTGGAGGAGTTTTTAAACTAGTAGGTGGGGGGAGGGACTAGATGTAAGTAATGGGGTAGAAAGTGTTGAGGGTATAAGGGATGAATTAACAACTCATAGGGGAGGAGATGGGGGAGGGGTAATATAGTCAATAGGGAGGTAGCACTAAGTAATTCAAGTACAGTGGCAGGCACTTCAGAACTACAGACTCATAACATAAGGTGTATGCTTGCTAATGCCAGAAGCTTGCCAGGAAAAATGGGAGAGTTAGAATTATTAGCAATTAATGAAAAATGGCATTTAATAGGCATTAACGAAACGTGGTGGGATGAATCTCATGACTGGACTGTTAATCTGGATGGTTATAACCTATTTAGGAAAGATAGAGGCAATGGTAAACGAGGAGGAGGGATTTGTCTGTATGTTAAGCCTGAATTTAAGGCTATAGTCAGAGAAGATATTTATGGTGGACCTAGTGATAAAGTTGAATGTTTGTGGGTAGAGTTAAATAGCAGAGCAGCAAATTCCAAAAGAATATTAGTAGGAGTATGCTATAAACCCCCAAAAATAGCTGAAAGTGAGGAAATACAATCATTGTTACAGATTGCAAATGCAGCTAAGCATGAGCAAGTTCTAGTAATGGGAGACTTTAATTACCCTGAAATAAACTGGATAAATGAGACCAGCAGTCCATCTAAGGGGAGCAAGTTCTTGAGTACACTCAGGGATCTTTATCTGGCCCAGGTTATACAAGAGCCAACTAGAAATGAAGCTATCTTAGATTTACTCATCACAAATAATATTGATATAGTATCAAGTGTTGGAATAGGGCAACCTTTGGGAAACAATGATCACAACACAGTCTCATTTGAGATTGAATTAAAAAAACGAAATTTTAAGGGGCCAACGAAAACTCTTAATTTTAAAAGGGCAGATTTTAACGGTCTAAGGGCAGCAATACAAAGTATAAACTGGGACAGAGAACTGATAGGTAAAAACACTGAACAGAAATGGACAACATTTAAATTCTTACTAAATATACATACACATCGGCATATACTGTGTGGGAATAAAAGTAAAAGGAGTGAATCCCATCCAATGTGGCTTAACAATGATTTAAAGATCAAGATACAGAGTAAAAAAAAAGGCATTTAAATTATACAAACAAGAGGGGACAGAGACTGCTTTATGGGAATACAAGGAAATCAACAAGACTTGTAAAAGCGCGATTAGACTGGCTAAAATAGAAAATGAAAAATGTATTGCAAAAGAGAGTAAGACTAACCCTAAAATATTTTTTAAGTATATTAATGGGAACAAGGTGAGGAAGGAAGCTATAGGAACATTACAAGGTGAAACAGGCCGTCTGAAAATTAGTGACCAGGAAAAGGCAGATGAGCTAAATAGGTTCTTTTCTTCGTTATACACAAGGGAGGTACCAGTGGTTCGGACACTGCAACATATTGGGGCTACACTACCTTTGCCAAATAATTGGTTAACACAGGAAGTAATCCAAAAGAGGTTGGAAAAAATAAATGTTAATAAAGCCCCTGGACCTGATGGAATAGATCCAAGGGTACTAAGGGAAGTGGGTTCTGTAATTGCCAAACCATTTTATTTTATTTTTCAAGATTCACTCAACACAGAGTCTCTACCAGATGATTGGAGAAAAGCTGATGTGATACCTATATTTAAGAAGGGAGCAAGAGCAAATCCGGGGAATTATAGACCAGTGAGCCTCACTTCTGTAGTGGGGAAGCTTTTAGAAGGGTTAATAAGGGATAATATACAATAATATGTCTATTTGAACAGGATTATAAGTAGGAGTCAACATGGATTTATGAGGGATAGGTCATGTCAAACAAATCAAATTAGTTTCTATGAGGAAGTTAGTAGGAACCTGGATCAAGGCAACTCAGTGGATGTAGTCTTTTTGGATTTTGCAAAGGCTTTTGATACAGTGCCACATGGGAGACTATTGTGCAAACTAAGAGATGCAGGAATTGCAGTAAATATCTGCTCATGGATTGAGAGCTGGCTAAAAGATAGGAAGCAAAGGGTTGTTGTAAATGGAACATACTCCGATTGGACTAATGTGGTAAGTGGGGTTCCTCAGGGTTCAGTATTAGGTCATCTCCTTTTTAACATATTTATTAATGACTTAGAGGTAGGATTGGAGTGTGGTGTCTCCATTTTCGCTGATGACACGAAGTTGTGCATGGTAATTAAATCAGATAATGATGTGCTTTCCCTCCAAAAGGATTTACATAAAATTGAGGAATGGGCATCTAAATGGCAGATGAGATTAATTAGGAATAAATGTAAAGTTATGCATCTGGGAATGAAAAATAGCCATGCAATTTATAATCTTAATGGAGCAAATCTAGTTGTATCAGATATTGAAAGGGATTTGGGAGTGCTTGTGGACAACCACCTAGGTAACAGTGCTCAAAGTCAAGCAGCAGCTGCAAAGGCAAATAAAATATTAGCATGTATTAAGAAGGGTATAGAAGCCAGGGAAGCAAATATAATTCTGCCACTATACAAATCTCTAGTACGCCCTGATTTGGAATATGGAGTACAATTTTGGGTACCACTTCATAAAAAGGACATTTTAGAGCTGGAATAGGTACAGAGGAGGGCAACAAAACTAATAAGAGGTATGGAGGGGCTAAGTTATGAAGAAAGACTAACCAAATTAAACGTATTTTCTCTAGAAAAATGGCGTCTAAGAGGAGATATGATTTCCTTATATAAATACATCCAGGGTCAGTATAAAAATATGTCAAGGGAGCTTTTTGTGCCAAGAGCTTTTCGACTGACAAGAGGACATCCCTTGAGGTTAGAAGTAAAAAGATTCCACCTTAAAGAAAGAAAAGGGTTCTTCACAGTAAGGGTGGTTAATCTGTGGAATTCTCTACCAGAGGAGGTGGTGACAGCGGATTCGATAGATAATTTTAAAAGGAGACTAGATTTATTTCTAATTAAAAAGGGAATTCAGGGTTATCATGGATAATTAGAGAGACAGTATTGATCCACGGAGAAATCCGGTCGCTGGTGTCTGTGATCAGGAAGGAATTGATTTTGTTTAATTTTATTTCCCTTTGAGATGATTGGCTAAGTCTTGCTTGTTTTTTTTTCAGTTTGCCTTCCTCTGGATTCATTAATAATGAAAAAAAAAATAATAATAATTAAATAATTGATTAATAATTAATTAACAACTAATTTATTAATTGTTAATCCGCATATTGCAGAACAGGGGAGATCTTAAAAGGTTGAACTTGATGGACTGAAAGTCTTTTTTCAACCTTAAATACTATGCAACTATGATTGAAGGGGGACCCTCCATTGTCTAGCTCCTCCACTGATTTGAACATAACTGATGTGACATATATGGAAGAATCCATAGTAAGGATCCCATCCAAAATATCTGCTCCCTTGAGATGATTACATGGTGCCGCTGATATCTTTTCTGGGAAGAGGGGGCAGCATCTAATAAGAGGTAGGGTCACCAGGACATTTTCAGGGAGAACATTGCATTTCTTTTGGAAACAATTGATATGGTAAGCTTGTCTATCTCACTAAAATTCTGGAGCATGAATGTCTCTTAAAAGGACTCTGTCATCCCAACAAGAAGTTGATGTCCTCTTTAAGAGCATTAAAAATGGGCTATACATCCCACTAGCCGTTTTTGCCTAAAGTGAATAATTTCTAAAATATTTAGAACTGATTTTCCAATATACAATGCATTTCACAGTATTTTTTGCCATTCTTTGTAATATTTTGGATTAAGCACTTTAAAAAAAACATATATACATTTATTGTAGACACCTCTGAGCCAATTACAATTACTGATTTACAGGCTTATTAAATTGCGATTCTGCCAACTGAAAAGGGCTCTATTTAAGCACATAGCATATCTTTTTTACAGATGTTTTAGCTAGTGAACCTTTATCCAAAAGCAAGGTCTTCACTAAATAAAAACGTCTGTAAAAAAAATATGCTATGTGCTTATATAGAGGCCTTTTCAATTGGCTGTATCACAATTTAATAAGGCTGATATTATCTATGTGCCTTTGGTATCAGTAGTATTCAAATACAATTCTACCTTAGTAACAACAAAGCATGTTGGTGAAGCCATGGACATAAAAACTATTTTAGAGAACAAAATCTGAATTTTTGAATCAAGGAATCCATTTTGTTTTAGTTGCATCACTTTCTGAGACCTGGATCATGAGAATGTTTTTTTTTAAATTATCAGTGGCTTGATGAAAGGGGAAGGAAGGAATAGGTAGGAAACAGGAGTCTTAATTAATTGGATATAATTGAATTTGGCCCCACAACATTTACAAGTCTAGAAGCAGAGAGCTTGTATCAATAGATGCAAACATTGCCTTCCAGAAATCTAAACTACCCTGCCACACAACAATTTTTTTTAGATATACCCAGGATCCAGAATTAAAAATACGCTTTATGACTTTTTCCTGCTATATTATGATCTAAATCTAAGTTTTCGAAAACATATTATTTTCAGTGTACAGTGGTGCTTTAAGAGCCCTGTAATGAAAAATACCAGATGATGGATTGACCTGTAGTGGGGGGGGTAAAGTGTCCGTGTCCTGCAACCATAAGGTATTGGATGATGAGTTGTCCAGTAGAATGGAATTACAAGGTGATGGAGCAGACTGTAGCTCAAAAGTATTACATGATAGATATTTTTAAGTGACTCAAAAAAAACCTCAATAAATTAAATTGTGTGGAAGTATTAGATAATTGAGCTCAAATATTGGATATTTTAAACATAAATTATCTCTACAGATAAATATATCTATCTATTTATCCAATTAGTTTGTTGCCAATAAGCATGTATCCTTAAAAGGAAGCTGTCATCCTAAACTCAAGTAGTAGTTGTTTGTTTTTCATTATTCTTAAAGGTTATGAAAATCTGGCTGTAAGTTATGTTATCCATTTTTTTTATTAAGTGAATCAATACTGAGAAATTCCATGTTGTTGTTGCTGTGTTTATTTGAAAATTTGTGGTCCGTGCATAATAATTAGCTGCTTTGATATACTAATTAGGATTCAGAATGCTTGTGTATGTCTCTGTGGTGGCTAAAATAAGCACTCTGAGTTGCACATTAGCATACAGGAGCTACAAAATCAATTATTAATATTTCAGAAATGATTTACACTAGAGAAAAACTGGTAGTATAATGTATAGCCAGTTGTTAATGTTCTTTAAGATGAAATCACCTTCCTGTTGGGGTAACAGAGTCCTTTTAAGTTAAAAATGATTCCACTTTCAGTACAGGACAGACTTTATTAAAGTAACAACTACACAAATGCATGGGAATTTAAATGAGACATGGCAACACAAATTCTCTAATAAATGAAGCATGAAATATAAACATTAACAAACCAATTTTGTAGATGAAACTAATAAGGCTTTTTATAATTAACGTAAAACATTCTAGGACTTGTTTTATTGACTCATCTTAATAGTCTTCAGGTGGTCAGAGTCAATTGGCCCTGGAATTTAACAAGGTATGCTAGAATATAGCCCAATAAAACATTTACTATCTGCCTCTCATTGCCTCAGTGAAGTGGTTTCCTGTTGTAATGTTGTTAAGAACATCCATATTGTTACCTCTATAAAGACGTTTGGACATGTCTTAAAGTAGCACTAGCCAAAGGAAATCAATTTATCTACAAAGTGGAACCTATTACTACAATCACTCACATTATCATTTAAACAAAAATCAATTGGATTTTATTATACGTTTTTCGCACCAAAATACTGATATTTATTTTACTTTTCTTTGTTCTTTGATTTATTATTTCAGAGGAGGCACAGTTGCAAAGTTGGTTTCACTTAAGTTCTATTGCAAGTGCTTGTCCAAAGCAATCCAATCCCACATTTGCAGCATCTGCATCATTATCTGCATTCATGAGCCCTCATTCAATTGCAATTTGGCCAATTGAATAGGGGTCTAAATAAGCACATAACATATTTTTTTAAAGAAGTTTTTAGTTAGTAAATATCTATCCAAAAGCAAGATTTTCGCTAACTAAAAACTTATTTAAAAAAAATATGCTATGTGCTTATTTAGAGCCCTATTCAATTGGCCAAATCCCAATTGAATGAGGCCCATGGTCTGTTATCAGGCTTATAAAAATCAATAATCGCCCTAGTTAAAGCATATACATTGGATATAAAATGTCAGGTTTCTGTGCTGTAAAAAAAATGACAAAAAGATAAATCATTTCAGAACTTTTTCCACCTTTAATGTGACCTATAAACTGTCCAACTCAATTGAAAAACAAACTGAAATCTTTCAGGAAGAGGGAAGAAAAAATATAAAAATAAAATAATATGGTTGCATAAGTATGCACACCCTTAAACTAATACTTTGTTGAAGCACCTTTTGATTTTATTACAGCACTCAGGTATGAGTCAGCATGGCATATTTTGACTTGGCAAGATTTGCCCACTCTTCTTTGCAAAAACACTCCAAATCTGTCAGATTGGGAGGGCATCTCCTGTGCACAGCCTTCTTCAGATCACCCCACAGATTTTCAATCGGATTCAGGTCTGGGCTCTCGCTGGGTCATTCCAAAACTTGAATCTTCTTCTGGTGAAGCCATTCCTTTGTTGATTTGGATGTATGCTTTGGGTCGTTGTCATGCTGAAAGATGAAGTTCCTCTTCATGTTCAGCTTTCTAGCATAAACCTGAAGGTTTTGTTCCAATATTGACTGATATTTCGAACTGTTCAAATTCTCTACATATATATATATACATATATACATATATATATATATATATATATATATATATATATACATATATATATATATATACATATATATATATACATATATATATATATATACATATACATATATATATATATATATATATATATATTTACATATATATACCACAATACTAGTTTTAGGGATCTGTATCATTCTATCTCTATATATATATATATATATATATATATATATATATATATATATATATATATATATATATATATTATACATATTTATATATATATATATATATATTTACATATATATATATATATATATATATATATATTTACATATATATATATATATATATATATATATTTACATATATATATATATATATATATATTTACATATATATATATATTTACATATATATATATATATATATATTTACATATATATATTTACATATATATATATATTTATATATATATATATTTGCATATATATATATTTATATATATATATATATTTACATATATATATTTACATATATATATATATATATATATATTTACATATATATATATATATATTTACATATATATATATATATATATTTACATATATATATATATATATTTACATATATATATATATATATATATATATATATATATTTAAATATATATATATATATATATATTTACATATATATATATATATATATATATATATATATATATATATATATATATATATATATATATATATATATTTACATATATATATATATATATATATATATATATATTTACATATATATATATATATATATATATATATTTACATATATATATATATATATATTTACATATATATATATATATTTACATATATATATATATATATATATATATATATATATTTACATATAATATATATATTTACATATATATATATATATATATATTTACATATATATATATATATTTACATAGGCAACACTCGCTGTTCGGGCTTTCTCAAGGCTTGTGCTCCGTCTGCCGCGGTTTGAAGGTGGGTTTTCGCCTTTTTCAATACACATAGCTTTACACCTTATTAATCATCTTTTCTTTCTGACTTACACTTAACCATTCACAGTTTACACACTTTATACACATTTTGCTTTTCACAGATACACAGATCCATTACAATTTTTATATATAGTTTATTCATCTCACAATAGCCTTTTTTCTGGCTATTCTTAGTACCTTCATACATATTTAACTTTAGCTCCATTCATTTATTTACACTTTTTTCACACACACGTGTTTACCCTTGTAGGGTCTACTTCTTATAGGGTTCAAGTAGTTCTAGGGGTGCCCACATATGGCCATTATCACCATCACTGGTAGTATTTCTTGTTGTTTAAGAGATATTAGACCATTTTTCTAGATTATTATTTTTTGGTTTCCTCCTTTTTTTTTTTTCCCCCTCTTGATGGTATCCTGTATCATAGGGATACATTATACACAAACACGACGTTTTCTTAGTTTTAATCGATTCCATTAAAGTTCTTAGTTTAATTTTTTGTAGCCCACAATCTTGTATTGTTTATACTTACTTTATCATGAATCCAGTGTTAAGCACTATATGAGCTACTATCTAGAGCTCTATTATAAGCCACCACCAGTGACTTACTATTTATTATTTAAATAGTGGTTTAATCCACAATACTAGTTTTAGGGAATCTGTATCATTCTATCTTATCAGCTCTCTTCATCTATCCTCCTACCAACTTATAAAAGTGGTGTCCATACGATTTCACCCCTATATAATAGAACTAAATCCACCTTCTACTAAGAGGTACGATTTCAAATCGTGCAAAAATGGCTTCAGCAAGATGGAATACTTGGGATATGTCCAACCTCCAAAAAGAAGCCGAAGCACTACTTCAAGGCAATATAAATCTGAGTAAGAATAAGCAGAGCGAAGACCTATTGAGTATGAGTAAGGAAGCTCTAAGGATCTTAAAGCGAGAAACTAGAACGGTATGGGAGATCACGAGTCTTGAGAACTATCTAAAAAATAAAATAATACCAAGAGGTTTAAGAGTACAATTGATACCTGCGACTCACCTCTTGGAAAATGCCTTTATTGAAAAATGGTTGGAGATAACAACAAAATGCTCTCTGGATTTGATAACATTGATCTTAGAAAAGGAGAAACAAAATCTAGAAGACCTTACCAAACAAGCAGAGAAATCTAGACAAGAATTATTAAAACTGCAAACAGAACCGAATTTTGATGAGGTCCTGGAGAAAATTAATGACCAGCTAGAAAAATACCAAAAAGATATATCGTTTAGAAAACAGAAAAAACACCAGAGAGACAAAATGGACTTTGAGAATAAAACAGCATTTAAAATACTGGGTCGGATAAAACCACAAGATAATGTGGAACTTAGTTCATCTGAATGTTCAGAAGCAGAGGGCACTCAGCACGAAGGAATCCAGAAAAGATTCAGAAGAACAGTACAAAAACCGCATATAGACCAGTCCAAGTCTCAAACAAGATACCAACAGTCTAATATGGAACGTTTTTTAGGCAAGGGGCCAGACCCAAAACCACCCAGGGGCCCAGGGAGACCAAAAGGCCGCAGAAACAACCACTAACTAAACTAGTCCCTTATAAATCAAGAGAAATGACTATAGAAGATAAAAAGTGGAAGAACAAGACAAGTGTAACAGAATCAATAAAAGACGATGAAAAAAGAGTCATCAATTTATCTAGGTTTGTCTTAAATGAAACACATTGGGAAGTATTAAACAAAGGCCTAAACTTTACTCCCACTAGCTATGTCAATAATTTTACAAATATTAAAGATGTGAACCTTTTCGTACGGAAACTAGCACTCAATAAGTTCTACCACGATAAAGATAAGAAAAGGATGGAGAATCTGGGGCTGACTATTACTGATAAAGATGCTCTACAGAATCTGTTAGAACTTATGAATGAAGAACATTCAGAAAATAATGGGATTGAAAAATATCTTAAAGAACAGTGCAAGGAAAAAACGAGATTCACACCGGAATTTAAAAATTACCCCAATCTGGATTTATTTCTCCATCTAGTAAGCAATGAACTCGAAATCATTAATAAAGAAAGAGAAAAGAACAAGAAATCAAGATCAGACAACTTCTCATTTGCACAAAGGAGGGCACTGAGAGAATTGAAAACCGCTAATATAGAAATTAAGCCAGCGGACAAGGGAGGTAACATTGTTCTGATGGACAAAACAGACTACCAAGACGTGTCTACGAATTATAAGGAACATGGATACGTATGAAAAACTCCCGAGCAATCCAG